>SNQJ01S0187894.1:0-18553 GCA_010110895.2 Picea sitchensis | reverse complement strand
CATGTAGTTAGACACAAGTTCATTTTTGAAGTGATTTTCCATGCACAAATTTTGCATACCTCATATTTTAGGTCTTCATGCTTGTGGAGATGATACCCAGAGTAATATTTTAGGTCTTCATGCTTGTGGAGATGATACCAAGAGTAATCTCATTAGGATAGAAGCTGTGACAACATGTTTCATTGGGTAAAAGTTTGAAGGATCTGTTAGACGTGTATGAACTTAATGCCAATTCATTCACCATATTAGGTCTTTTTATCTCTTAGACACTCTCGAAAGAAAAAACCCAACCTTTAGTGTGAGGGAAAGCCTAAGGAAACTATTAAGTGGGTCACTAGCTGACACCTATATGACTTACTCCTCCTTTGGGCTTGGAATTACTATTAGGTCTTGATATTGATATTGTATTTTTTTTTTAAATACCTACACAAAGGTGGCAATTGTGACGTATTTCACTCTCTTCCCGTCGCTATTGCCACATCCAAGACGTCTCTCTTTCCACCTCCAAGATTGTCGTTCCCATAGAAACCACGTCGGATCTAGTAACTCCAGGCCTTCGTTGTTGCCACCTGATGGACGTCGTTCTTTCCATGTCCAAGAGTGTCGCTCCCATAGCAACCACGTCGGAGCTAGTACCTCATCTCGTCGGTCTTTCCACCTTCATAAAGTCTCTCTTGCCACCTCTGAAACATCTCTCTTGCCACCTTTAAAACATCTCTCTTGCCACCTTAAGAACGTCTCTTTTTCCACCTTTGAAATGTCTCTCTTTCCACGTCTAAAATGTCTCACTTGCCATGTTTGAAACATCGGTCTTGCCACATTTGAAACGTCCCGTTTTCCATGTTTGACACATCGATATTGCCACATTTTAAACGTCCCTAGACGTCGGTATTACGACGTCAATATGGGGCTGGAAAATCCAATTTATGATGACATGTGGCGTCATATAACGTCGCAATACCAACGAAAACTAGGTTGTCAGAAAAACAACATCCTGTGAAACGACGTTTGAGGGGGTCCGAGGTTTGTCGGTATTCCGACAATAGAAAGTGGTAATTGCATCGAACGGGCCATCGGAATTTGACCCAAATGCACTAGTTTAAAGGGCCGAGTCAGAATGTTTCTAGTATATGGAAGGCCAAGGATCAAAGGTCTGTTGTCGTGACATGGAAACCCGACCTCATTTTGTATTTTTTGGCACAAATCTTGATATACGTGACTGTAATGGAGAAAAAAGTGTATATGCATCTTGCATAGAAGTTAGGGAGCGTATATGTGGAAAAATGTATATTTTTAGCTCTGGATTCATCAAAAAGGGATAAAAAGTCTACGTAGGGAAATGGAAAAAGGCCCTCTCTGCAAGATAGCAATGATGAGACAAATCTTTCTATAACGCATGCCAACAAGTGGTGGTAATAGGACACGATGTTGGTTGGAAGACCTCGAAACTGATGCCATTAAACACAAACTCAATCCTAAGACCAAAAACAGAGAACAAACAACACATGCTAATTAATATAGGATTCAAGCATGAAAACAAACCATCTTTGTACTACGACTAGACCATATTTATTTGAAATTCTTCATGTAACATATTTCATTTAATTATTGTGATCTTGGTCTCTCTTGTATGTGTTACGAGAAAAATATCTCTATGGCTAGGGGTAAACCACAACAGACGGAAATGACTGCAGAAATCAACTCTAATATCAAGTATGCTATATAAACAAATATGATAGGAAGACAAGATAAAAGGCCTACCTCGTATAGACATTCGATGAAGTCCACCATTGAGCACTTGACTCAAAGCAATACACCTACAACTAGTCCTCAACAACCAAGAAACACAAGCATATGGTGATAATATATAATGTTAGAACATTCAATAGCATAATCCATCAACATTCATAACAAATATGCCCATGGAATAACAATTAAAATATTCACAAGATATTAATTGGACGAGAAAAGAGTATTTCTATTAAAATGTAATCAACAAAAATGAATGAATTACAAACTTCTATTTCAGCAAGGTTTGGAACCGAGAAACTAAGTTCCTTCCAGCTAGGCCTCCACCACTTCAATCCTCCACCAAATGAAATCTCATATAAGAGAGACAATGAGGTTCTCAATCAAGTAGGGAAGATATTGGGGGATGAACAATCTGTTCAGACTTAAAGGACAAAGGGATGCAGAATCAATATGAAGTGAATAATTTCTCGAGAGTAACGTTTCTCTCAAAGTTGAATTCTTCTCTTCTTTTCCATAGCTCAGATTTGGCCCATTTGTATCTTTCAAGTGGAAATGAAGGGTCGAGTCAGAATGTTTCCAGTATATATATGGTCAAGGATCATGGATCTCATGACGTGACATGGAAACCCGACACCATTTTTTAATTTTGGGCACAAATCCCGATGTACACAGATTGTAGTGGTGCAACATGCATATATGCATGTTGTACTATAGGTAGGGCACATATATGTGGAAAAATAATGTTTTTAACTCTGGTATTTGAAAAAAAGGGACTTCAAGTCTGCATAGGGAAATGGAAAAAGGTCTTCTGTGCAAGTTTTCATAGGGTGAGGAAAATCTTTCTATAAAAAATGCCCCCTAATGTGTGAGGTCAGAGGAGTATCTGCAATGGTTGAAACACATTATAAGACATAAAAGTGGAGTAATGGGGACCCAGCTCGAAGAACTAGTTGCTCATTACAAACTGTACTGACTTTGCACACATGGCTACCAATTTGAATTACACTGTAGATCCATATGAAAATATACCAAACAACTATCCATGGCCATGAATAGGAAATACAAGGGTGGCTACATGCCAAAGGCTATCATAGTCATGAACAAGACCCAATAAATGAGTGTCAAAATCAATCTGAAGATATGTGTATACAACGGAGTACAATATGATCTCCCATGATCACTAAAGTCACATAGGTATTGGTCCAATGAAAGGTAGCAACAACTCAGGGAAGCTGTATAAACTGATGTATTCAAGTCTTCTACACAATCCACCAAAGGTGCAAGTCTAAATCGTGCGAATAAAGGAGTTGAGGTAGAACACAACGAGACTTCATTTGATTACTGGTCATTGAGGTATAACGTTAACAAACGTGATACAACCTACTGATACTGAAAGTAGGTATCAAGGCATTGAGTACATTCTTACAAGTGTGAATAAAGTAGTCAGGGTCGGACACTTGAATAATCCATCCATGAGGAGACATTGATGTATTCCCAATTTTTGATGGAGGGCAAACCTGCCACTAATGACTGCAAGATTCTAGGTACTCATAGGACTCTAGGTCTCATCTCTATAATAGATGAGATGAAGTTGATGGAAGGAGACCTACTGAAAGGAGAGAATTAAGGCATCTCTCATCATTCAACATGAGGTATTGTTGGCCCTTGACCAAGTTTGAGGAAACACTTGGTCATATTTGATCATTTTTTCATGCTAATTAATATAGGATTCAAGCATGAAAACAAACCATCTTTATTTGAAATGCTTCATGTAACATATTTCATTGAATTATTGTGATCTTGGTCTCTCTTGTATGTGTTACGAGAAAAATATCTCTATGGCTAGGGGTAAACCACAACAGACGGAAATGACTATAGAAATCAACTCTAATATCAAGTATGCTATATAAACAAATATGATAGGAAGACAAGATAAAAGGCCTACCTCGTATAGACGTTCGATGAAGTCCACCATTGAGCACTTGACTCAAAGCAATACACCTACAACTAGTCCTCAACAACCAAGAAACACAAGCATATGGTGATAATATATAATGTTAGAACATTCAATAGCATAATCCATCAACATTCATAACAAATATGCCCATGGAATAACAATTCAAATATTCACAAGATATTAATTGGACGAGAAAAGAGTATTTCTATTAAAATGTAATCAACAAAAATGAATGAATTACAAACTTCTATTTCAGCAAGGTTTGGAACCGAGAAACTAAGTTCCTTCTAGCTAGGCCTCCACCACTTCAATCCTCCACCAAATGAAATCTCATATAAGAGAGACAATGAGGTTCTCAATCAAGTAGGGAAGATATTGGGGGATGCACAATCTGTTCAGACTTAAAGGACAAAGGGATGCAAAATCAATATGAAGTGAATAATTTCTCGAGAGTAATGTTTCTCTCAAAGTTGAATTCTTCTCTTCTTTTCCATAGCTCAAATTTGGCCCATTTGTATCTTTCAAGTGGAAATGAAGGGTCGAGTCAGAATGTTTCCAGTATATAGATGGTCAAGGATCATGGATCTCATGACGTGACATGGAAACCAGACACCATTTTTTAATTTTGGGCACAAATCCCGATGTACACGGATTGTAGTGGTGTAACATGCATATATGCATGTTGTACTATAGGTAGGGCACATATATGTGGAAAAATAATGTTTTTAACTCTGGTATTTGAAAAAAAGGGACTTCAAGTCTGCATAGGGAAATGGAAAAAGGTCTTTTGTGCAAGTTTTCATAGGGTGAGGAAAATCTTTCTATAACAAATGCCCCATAATGTGTGAGGTCAAAGGAGTATTTGCAATGGTTGAAACACATTATAAGACATAAAAGTGGAGTAATGGGGACCCAGCTCGAAGAACTAGTTGCTCATTACAAACTGTACTGACTTTGCACACATGGCTACCAATTTGAATTACACTGTAGATCAAATGAAAATATACCAAACAACTATCCATGGCCATGAATAGGAAATACAAAGGTGGCTACATGCCAAAGGCTATCATAGTCACGAACAAGGCCCAATAAATGAGTCTCAAAATCAATCTGAAGATATCTGTATAAAATGGAGTACAATATGATCTCCCATGATCACTAAAGTCACATAGGTATTGGTCCAATGAAAGGTAGCAACAACTCAGGGAAGTTGTATAAACTGATGTATTCAAGTCTTCTACATAATCCACCAAAGGTGCAAGTCTAAATCGTGCGAATAAAGGAGTTGAGGTCGAACACAACGAGACTTCATTTGATTACTGGTCATTGAGGTATAACCTTAACAAACACGATACAACCTACCGATACTGAAAGTAGGTATCAAGGCATTGAGTACATTCTTACAAGTGTGAATAAAGTAGTCAGGGTCGGACACTTGAATAATCCATCGATCAGGAGACATTGATGTATTCCCAATTTTTGATGGAGGGAAAACCTGCCACTAATGACTGCAATCTTCTAGGTACTCATAGGACTCTAGGTCTCATCTCTAGAATAGATGAGATGAAGTTGATGGAAGGAGACCTACTGAAAGGAGAGAATTAAGGCATCTCTCATCATTCAACATGAGGTATTGTTGGCCCTTGACCAAGTTTGAGGAAACACTTGGTCATATTTGATCATTTTTGGAACTTCGACAGCTTGTCAAAGATGGAGTGCAACGCGAAGCGAAGATCGTGGAAGCTAGACCCCTTTCTTGGGTCCTTTTTGGGATTTTGGGGATAATGTAATGGGTATGGGATGTTGGCCCATGGGTTTACCCATGTTTAGGCCTATTTTGTAAAGTATAAATAAGTAGCTAGGAAATGTAAGAGAGGCCGAGAAGCTAAGTGCTAGTAAAGGCTTTGTGTATACTATGTGACCGACTTGTAGAGATGACTGCAAGTGTTGTAAGTGTTGAGTGCACGGATTGTATGAAGGCTCTGTGCTAGATCTACTTGGGGAAGGAGGATCTGGCGAGGTGCATGCAGGTCTCTCATCCTATGTGGAGTACAAGTTTGAGCTCTATGTTGTAATCATATTGACCAAAGCTAATAAAGAAGAATAAGACTTTGTGGACGTAGCCCCAGGGTGGGGGTGAACCACGGTAAACCTGTGTGTGTGCTCGGTGCCTTGACCTAATGTGTTTGTCTCTTCCCATGTTTTGTTCTTTGATATGATTATTCTATGTTATTTGCTATGATATACTTATATAGATGTACTTTTCTTTGTGCTTCTTAGATGTATGGATGTAGATATGACATATATGAAAGTGTTGAGTGCTAGACCTATTTTTTTGTTACTAAGTGCTAACTTTACCTAGATCTAAGTGAATGTTGTGGTGCTCTGCACCATCTGCGGAGTGCCATGAGGGTTAAATACTGATGAATGATCTATGCTAAAGTGTTAACTAAGTGTTAGAATCAAATATCTATGTCCCAGCTAAGGTTGCAGACACCTGATTCTTGCAACCACCCCTGCCTCTACCTCGGGTGAGACTTCATCTGCTTCGCAGGTGTTGCCGAAAGGGATGATAGTTAGGGTTCTTTTGGTGCGTTGTTGAAGCGTTGAACCATGGGTCTACCCTTGTGCCAACAAATGGTTCCATTGCTGGGACCTGAAACTGTGATTGTTGGGAACTAAGGAAGAAGAAGCTTTGTGCAGAAAGTTCATCCTGAAATTGTAAAAGATCTATGCATGGACCTGTGCCCTAGTGCGCAGTGATCCACTTGATCCAAAAATCTCTATGCTGAAGAAGGAAGGACAGATCTGAAGAAAAGAATTCAGATCTGAATTCTTTGTGCTCTAAGAAAGGTTAAAGTGGAATTTTCTAAGTCAGATCTACAGAAAGAGGTAAGATCTGTAAGCTTTGTGCTCTGATAAAGGTAAGAATACTTAAAAGTTCTTAGATCTGGAAGCTTTGTAATCTATATATGTAAAAGAAGTGAAAAATTTTGTTTATAAAGTATGGATTTAGGTATGCTTGATAGATTTTGTCCTAGCTTGAAAACTAGGGCATTGTTAGATGAAAGAACATTTGATATGAATAGATCTAATAAGAATAATGAAAGATATGTTATACCTATGCATAGAAATGATTTTTGGACTAATCAGTGGATGCAAGATCCTAGAAAGAAATTTTTGCAGGCTATCCATCATGATCCTAGCACGCAGTACAAGAAAAGTTGGGGATCATGGAAGAAAAAGAGAGGATTAACTCTTTCTTAGATTTGCAGAAGACCAGGACATCTTTCTAAGGAATGCCCTGGGAGAAACCCTAGTTGCCTCTGTTGGAAGGCTATGGACCATGAAGTACTGGATTTCCCTAGAATGATTACTAGACTTGAAAAGCTGAATATGGAGCAAGGTCAAGAGACTAAGATTATAGAATAACCCCAGAAAGAATCAAAGATTATGTTACTGAAAATGAAAGAAACCCTATATGAACATATAGATTCCAATTTGTCAGAGATCTTCAAATAAAAGGAGAAAATTGAAGTAATAATAGGAGACTTCGACATCGACTATGCTATAGAGGAGGGAACACAGATGAACATTATGACAAAAAGTACTTGGGAAACCCTAGGAAGGCCTGCTATGGTTCCTTCACTAGGAATAATAGGGTTGTTTAAAGGAAAAATTGTAACATTATGTGGCAGAATTACCCAGATAGATATGAGTACCCATGGATCTTTAACAGAGGAAGAGTTCGAAGTCATTAGATTTATTGAGGACTGTGCCCCATTTCTATCTTTTTTAGGCAAGATATGGATTGAAAAAGACCAGATCCAGAGAAAATAAGAAAAGGAAGCCCTAGAACAGAAGAAGCAAGAACTCATGGAATTTATGACTAGAAGGATCACCTACTTGATGGAAGAACAAGAGAACAGATATGATTTGTTGAACACCAGGGACCTAGATGTCGAATTTATAAGAGCGTTAGAGGAGCCACARAAGACCAAAATACCTAATCCATATGATGAAGGAGTATTACCCTTGGATCTGAAGAAAGAACCTCAGTAGYGCGAAGTGACTATGTTGAGAGAAGATAAGACTCAGAATGGAAAAAGGATGACCGAGACGAATCTCACTGGGAAGAAGGATAGGAAGCTAAGTAAGAAGAGAGCCAAGATCAAAAAGTTACAGAAGGTTCTGGAGGAAACTTCGCAAAAGGAAAAATCACAAGAATTGAGCTTCGTCGAGATATTGGGACAATGACATCTAACACTTCTCCATGGTGCAACAATATAGTCGTTGGACCGATATACCTATTCGAATTCCACCCCGAACGGACATAAAAGAATTAAAGGATCACCACTAGACCATTGGACCGCGCCATAACAAATGGATCAACGTTAACAAAATCTTCATACCCGTTGCAACTAGACAGTAGATGAATTTCCTATTTAGCTCATCGCACCGCGCATGAAGAACACTTTTGCCAACTGAAAACTTGAATACCGAAGAACTCGTACTTGTATACAGTGATCATTGCAAGAAGATTGTTCACCCTAGTGCAGTGTTTTGAGATCATCGTGACCCCACTTATCTTTCCCGAGTGCGTATGTCCAACGAGCTCACCACGCTTGAGGAATCCATCACATAAGTCCTTCTCAATTTAATGACTGAGAGATTCATATCAGAAAGAAGAATGTCCACAGCAGTCCAAGCCTCATCAATGAGAGGAGTGCAAGCCTCCCCATCGACTCCTCGAGTTGGAACATCTCAAGTTGGCGCAGAGAGGAGAACTAAGCATAAGGACGACATAGCCAACGCAAATTTAGTGCCATCCATTCTACCAGCTTACATACCCCCTCTGAGTGGTGATATTAACAGGGACAATGTCCCTAGAGATTTTGAATATACCCTAGTAACTGCATATTTTCCGAAGGGAGTACGCACCTACCGCGCATATCAAGACAAGGTTACAGCATTGAAGTTTTGCGACTTCAACCTGGGGGACCGTAAATTTTTTAGCATGCTTTCCCTGTATAAGTACTTGACATGAACTAAGGAAAAGAACTCGAAGCTCATCCCACAACAATGGATGATGAAACTCGCACAATCTACTCTGCTAAACGTTATGAAAATATTGCACTTCGGTAGACACCAGGAGGTGAATGATTGTGTAAAGTTACTGCTAGAAAGTTACCATAGAGGATACCTATGGTTAGAATGTTGCATAACTGTTGATCCAATGTTGATCAATAGGATCATAGATCTTAGCATGCAGGGCCCTAATCCCCATGAGTATTATCCTAGAAAGACCACAGACCACGCTCTTGCGCAGAAGATAAAAGAGGCCTATGGCGATGTTGAGAAAGGCACGAGAGGCTACAAGGTAGCTTCTATTGAAAGTGGTGCAGTGTGCCTCACATGCCAAATAATCATAAGGAAGATGGTACGTAAGAATCAACCAACACAAGTATCAGGCTTCATAGTTGACCTCGCAGGAAAGTGCGTAGAGGGACTATAGATGAATTGGGCGAAGTACCTGGTGAATCAATTGGAGATTGAATGCAGAGAATCTTAGGATCAGGGGCACGAATTCCATTTTAGCTGGCTCCTAATACTGATCGCCTTTGCTGCATGGGAGCTACCAGAAGGTGAAAATTTTCTAGACCTTGCCCCTTTTGAGCCACTAGTTGTGAAGTTCAGTACCTTGTGGTACTCGAATGACATGAGAAAGCAATGGCAATCAAATGTCATTTTCCACGTATATTATAATCAACAGAAAGAATCCATAAGGAGTAAACCTTGCATAACCCCAAACAATTTAAAGAGGTTCCAACATCTGATAAAGTTCAGCATGGACCACCATTTTATATACCTAACCCCATGCGCTGATGAGCACTAAGAACAGATCCAGTCCTACTATAAGCTGACAGAAGAAGACCTGGAAGAGATCACCAAGGAATGGTCGGTGGACCTCCTTGTTTTAGTAGACCCTACAAAACTTTCAGACATCGACAACCCAGAAGCTATGCAAGATACACCTGGGACTAGTAGAACAAAGAAGACAAAGGAGAGGAAGAATCCCAAAGAGGTTCAAGATATAGATAACAGATCTGTAAGGATGACTTCCATTATTCCAGACGAAGAAGGTACAAAATATGAGCAACAACAAGTCGAAGTACTACCACCCAGGGATGAAGTAGACTCATCCAAGAAAAGGAAGGTTTCACCTCTAAAGTCTTCTTCCATAAAGAAACCAAGAACCCCTGAAACTAAGATGCGAACTGCCCTCATGTTGGATGACTTTGATTTCATTGTTGCAGTGGTAAATGATGCTTCAAAGGAAATAATAGAGAAGCAGGAAGAAAAGAAGGAACAAATGTATAGCCATATTGAGATCGCACTCCAAGAAATACAACAAGCACTCTAGTCTAGCTGAACAATCTCTACTATGCCTCTTCCAGAAGGAACAATAGAAGAAGGACATGAATCAGTCCAACTCCACAAGATTGTTGATACAGTTGAAGTACGCCTTCGACGTGCTCAGGAAGAAAAAGCACAGGCCACCCAGGCCCTCAAGAAGGCACGGGAAGAAATTATTGAGCAAGGTCAAGCAAGACAACAAGAGAAGAATGCTCTCCAAGCAAAATTTGAAGAAGACCGAGCAAAGTTCCAAAAAGAGAAAGAGCAATTGCTCGTGAAGCAGATCAAAATTGAAGAAACAATCAACAGAGAATTTCTCTCTGTGACCGGCTTAGAGAAGAAGACCGAAGAGCCCATAGATCATCAAGTGATGAAGCTAGTTGAAGTTATTGAGCAGCTTCAACAAAGGGTCGTGGAATTAGATATTCATACCATACCACAGACTCCGCAAGAAGTGCATGACCAACGAGAATTGGACACTCAGAGTGTAGTCGAGAGGATTAGAAAACTTGTTGCAGAATGAAAAAAACTAAGTAACAAAGCATGCAGATATATGAGCAATTATCTGAAGACCTAGAGTTGAATAATCTAGAGTCCCAACTCCAGGAAGCGAAGCAGCATGAAGATATAGTACAGGCACAACTCAAGCTCATGTCACCTATCGAGAGGATGAAGAGATCCCAGGAACAACAAACTTCCCAACAAATTTTTATTACCATGTAGAACAGAGTGATGGAAGTCACCAAGAAACTCCAGCTGAGCCAGAAGGAGGCCTATATACTGTTTGAAGAAATTGAAGGCCAAGGAACACTACTAGAACAAGTAGTTGTTACAATCGAGCAACAATTGGAAGGGCCTATTAGCGAAGAGGTTGTTCAAGAGTTCACTGAGAAGGAAGAAGTAGCACAGAGACAAGTCAAAGAAGCTCGAGCCAAGATCGAGACCTTTGAGGCAACTTTACCCAGATCTAAGTGACTCGGGACGAGTCATAGGTGAGTGTTGGAGGCCTGTTGGCCCTTGACCAAGTTTGAGGAAACACTTGGTAATATTTGACCATTTTTGGAACTTCAATAGCTTGTCAAAGATGGAGCGCAATGAGAAGCGGATATCGTGGAATCTAGACCCCTTTCTTTGGTCCTTTTTGGATTTTGGGGGATAATGTAATGGGTATGGGATGTTGTCCCATGGGTTTACCCATGTTTAGGACTATTTTGTAAAGTATAAATAAGTAGCTAGGAAATGTAAAAGAGGCTGAGAATCTAAGTGCTAGTAAAGGCTTTGTATATACTGTGTGACCGATTTGCAGAGCTAAGTGTAAGTGTTGTAAGTATTGAGTGCAGAGATTGTAAGAAGGATCTATGCTATATCTACTCGGGGAAGGAGGATCTTGCAAGGTGCGTGCAGATCTCATGTCCTATGTAGAGTACAAGTTTGAGCTATGTGTTGTAATCAGATTGACCAAAGCTAATAAAGAAGAATAAGACTTTGTGGACATAGCCCCGGGGTGGGGGTGAACCATAGTAAACATGTGTGTGTGCTTGGTGCCTCGACCTAATGTGTTTGTCTTTTCCGATGTGTTGTGATTTGATATGATTATTCTATGTGATTTGCTATCATATACTTAGATAGATCTACTTTGCTTTGTGCTTCTTAGATGTATGGATGTAGATCTGACATATATGAAAGTGTTGAGTGCTTGACCTATTTTGTTGTTACTAAGTGCTAACTTTACCTAGATCTAAGTGAATGTTGCGGTGCTCTGCGCCATCTATGGAGTGCCATGAGGGTTAAATACTGATAAATGATCTATGCTAAAGTGTTTGGTAAGTGTTAAAATCACAAATTTGTGTCCCATCTAAGGTTTCAGACACTTGAGTCTTGCAACCACCCCTACCTCTACCTCGGGTGAGACTTCATCTACTTCGCAGGTGTTGCCGAAAGGGCCGGTAGTTAGGGTTTTGTTGGTGTGTTGTTGAAGTGTTGAACCCTGGGTATGCCCCTATGCCAACAGGTACAAAGCAGGAGCTTGATGATTTGGAGTAAATCAGATGAAGAACATGTTCACGAACCAACGACCGTATGCATCTTTTGCGTGTTCCAGATCCAAGTGGTACACGAAAAAGACCCTCTAAATAGCAACCAATAAGGAAAACTGTTGACAAAGGAGAGTAATCCACCAATAGGGATAATGGCATCCAAGGCACTACATGAATCCCAATGTGTGAATAGATGTATTTCCATCGAACACAAGGGAAACCACCCAGTCAATGACCAATGATGAAATGTCAATTGCTATGTTGAAGGTTACCTACCAATTAGGAAAGTAGGATCAGGGTGCGCAATAGGACTACAACTTCATGTGATTATGAGACAAACTAAGGTTCTGGTCGACATGCAAATTCAATATTTCCAAGGAATGGCTGACATAGGTTGATATACATCCTTTGAACAAGAGAATGAGACATATGGAAGAATCTGATAGCATTGACTCAATGATGAAACTTTGAGATGCAGAAGGAATCAATCAAACTCTCCACAGGGACTAAAAGAGTAACCAGTCGGGTGAGTAAACTCTCTGTAATGAGCTTGAATTCCTAAGGTCATGCTAAACCCAAAATTTTGATGACAAGTGGACTCGAAAATTTTGTGCTCTGTTCAAAGGAGACATGACTGCTGCCAATATAAGATAATATTCCCTTCCCGTCAGTCTTTTTTTTTTCATATTCAAATGAATGCTATCATATAGAGGAGGAAACGAGTGTTGCAAGTAAGAAAAACTAGTTCCAGCAATGGACCATACCTATGCTCAATGAAAGGAGGTGCATGCAGGAGATGGACACTTGGGGGAATGCTTCCTCCTGGGTATAGGGTGTCAAGTTGCAAATGATGTAAACAAGGCTCTTCTTGGTTGAGGATGAAAATTGTTGAGCTTATATAACAAAAGAGAGAACCAAAAATAGTCTCAATACTGCAAGAAAGGGCATGAGATTCAATTACAACTTAACGCCAAAAAATGTCCTTTTTTGTAATCTTAGTTTACTTGGTTTGAAAAAGGGATAAACTTGTACCAAATAGACATCCTTTCAAATCCAATTTACGAGTGTGAAAGAGACAAGTTCACTCAGAAATATTTTCTATTTTTGAAATGAGTTGGAAAAGAGATTAAATCAAATTCGCGACCTTTCAAATCCAATTAACGAGTGTGAAACAGACAAGTTCACTTGATAATATTTTCATTTTTTAGAGGAGTTGGAAAAGAGCTTAAATCAAACTCGCTTGGGAGTCCTCTAGGTATAGGTTAGCATGTTTATGAGTAAGAAATGAGGTTCAACATAAAGTCATCTATTATCTATAAGGGACTCCCGGTCCTACGGAAAAAATCTCTACATGGGCATCGAATGAAGCAGAGGATCTAACTAGGGTGCCCATGTTTGGTAAGTCTCTACCATTTGATATTGACACTTCTAGTTGCATATAGAAGGTTTCATGTCATTATAAAATGGGTTCATACCTAAGGCATATGAGGGACAATCATAGGATGATGCAAATGTGTATGATGGAATGGATACCTATCCTATATGATGGGTAATGAAAATACCTGTCCAAAGTTACGAATGGGTAGCATGGCACTGAAAACCGCAAGAATCCCTGGATAAAACTACAAAAACCAACTCAATCCACTGTAATATTAGTCCATTAGGCCAAAATATTGTCCAAAACTATGCAAAGTGGGTAAATTTTTTCTATAAATAGTAAAAAAAATCAAATTTACTATACTATTTGTATTTTTTAACCAAATAATTGATTTTGGACCAAATTGCCTTTGAACTTCAACTGGTGATTGCGGGAGATATGAGAGACGAAATCAATGATCGTTTGGACCAGGTAACTCATCTTCCACTCCTCCTTTTCAGTGGATTAGATTTTGTAATTAGGTTCCATTTTTTAAGTTATTTAGGGTGCAAATTGAAACTTTAGGTGTACGCGGGATACATTTCATCGGGTCACATATACACATGATTATACGCGGTTGTTTAAAAGACAACCATCATATAATTAACCCTATATGTGACTGTGAACACTACAACTTGCATATCTATCAGTAAAAAATGGTTTTTAGTGGTTGCTAACTCAAAAAAGGGTTTTTCTCTTGCAGGATGGTGCTAGAGTGGAGGGAAAGAGAACATGAGGAGGTAGATGTTGCAGTGGAGAGAGATATAGGGGCCCAAATATCCTTGAAAATATGAGGGATATATAAATTTTGGGATCTCAAAGGTATAAAATCCCAAGTGATATTGCTAGAGTTTCTCGTGGATTACTGGGATCCATATAGTGAGAGATTCAACCTTGATGGATAACCATTAAGGATTGAAGTCGAGGACATTTATTTCTTGACAGGATTGTCGCGTTGGGGTGAGGTGGTCAACCTCAAAGCCCAAGGATTTGGGAGTGGTATGAAAATAGAGGAATACATAGATGCTCATTACATTACAGGGACCAAGAAGGTCCGGAGTCAACTCCCCAATAGAGCGATAAACAATCTTAGTCTCAATATTGTTGTTCACGTTTTGACACGGATCACAGGATCAATCTCTTTGCACTAGGCATTGAGGCCACTTATGTTCTAATCAGTGGAGTGTTTGAGACCCATGGTGTATGACTGGTGCACCTCACTATTGGCTAACATGAAGGGAAATTTGACAGAATGAAAACATGGTAGTAAAAGGAACTTCGAGTTTTCTTGTATCTTCTGTATCTTTTTCTTCGAGTGGGTTCCAGGTTTGGCACCTAGAGTTGAGATTATTCCACGTGTACCTTGTTGAATTTTCAATGAGTTATGGATCACGCATTCTCTTTAAATTTTCTGTTTGAATTTAACTTGAACCATAACTATTGCAGTAAACCAATATCACAAGAAGAATAACCATGCACAAGAACACAAGAAGCATCCTCGAAAACCCTTCTAAACAAGGGAAGAAAACCCAACCAATCCTTTTCTATATTCATCAAGAGAAATACCTCCCACACCATCACCAAACCTAGCACACAAGAGGGTGTTGTAATTATCATAATTTCAGACCACAACTTCTGAAATCATGAGATGACACAAAATGATAAGTGTGTTTCCTTAATGGGGATTCCCCTTTATTTATATAAGACTTGTCACATCAAATGATATGTCTATTGGCACAATAGGGCCAACCTCAATAACTCAAAATATAATTAATAATTACTATATTAATTATCTTTTACATTAATTATATTTTACATTAAGGTGGGGCCAACCTATACCCTTTACATAACAAATAGGGTTACAGGTAAGTCTGACTCTTGAAATATATAGCAAGTGATCTCATACACACACTAGTTCTCAACCACTAGGGGCACATCCATTTGTGCTCAGCCACATGGATGTCTCTCTATATCACTGTGTCTCACATGAGAACCACTCTCACGAGTGCTCAACCACTAGGATCACGTTCACCTGTGATCAACTATAGGCACATCCAAATCAATAGTTCTTCTTTCTCACTGCATTACAAAGGAGATTAATCTAGATTTCATCATCTCAACTCTCTACTCAGAGGAGGCTAATACATTGTTTCATCTCCATCTCAGAACGATGCACCCAACTCATAGTATTTCATACATTCACCTGTGCTCAACCACATGCACGTCCAACTCATCAGATCTTCTTTCTCACTGTGTTACATAGGACAATCATTTGGAGTTCATCTCAACTCTCTGAAAGGAGGAGGCCAACACAATGTTCCAACTCTGTCTCATATAGGAACCACACACCCAACTCAGGGGCTCTCTCTCAGGTCTTTGTCCTGGAGGATTTCTCATGCAGTTGTAATCATCAGGCCAAGTCTCGCATGAAAGTACTCAAACTTTGTATTGGTTGTAGTCATAAACACTCCCTCTCAACTAGAGAGCTATTCTTCACCAAGATAGTTTGGTGAATATGTCTGCAATCTTCTCATGTGTAGGAAGGTACTCCACGTGTACTTCTTTCCTCTACATCATGTCTCTAAAAATGATATTTTATCTCAATGTGTTTCAATCTATCATGAAACACAAGGTTCTCAAATAGCTTCACACAACTATGGTTATAATCATAGAATCCATCTCATGATCAAGTAAATCTATCAGAATTTTGTGAAGCCACACTGCTTCACACACTCAATGCTATATACTATGCTTATGTGGTACTTCAAGGCCACAAAGCTTTCTTTACTRATGCACTAGGAAACCATGGAAAACTCTAAGGTCAAACAATAACTGGATATGCTATGTCGGTCCATTATACTCTTTTCTCAATCTGTATCGACATATCCTTGCAAACTCAAGTTCACACTGGAGGCATATCTTAGGCCATGTCCAACGTTTCCTTGTATATATCTCAATACATGCTTTTCTGCTATCCGATGAGTTTGTCTTGACTGACTCATGGATTGACTAAGCACATTCGTTGCATAACATATATTAGTTCTGGTGTTAGCCAGATACATCAATGATTCAATCATCTGTTGATACACATGTGGATCAATCTCATATAAATAATCATCATTTATTTTTCGTCAAATCTATAACCATCAATGTAGACTTGGATTTGCATTTTGTCATACTCAACTTCTCTAATATCCCCACTATATATTTTCTTAGGAAAAGTCTCATTGGTACTTTGTCATACTTCTTGTAGTGCATCATACCCAGATCCTTCATCTTGATTTCAGAAGTTGAGGCTTTCTTGTATCCAACAACACAAATTTCTGAATAAGTCATCAAAATCAGGATCTCGTTACTAACAATTTAATAGTATAGGTTTGGATCAACAACACTCTTGCTGAAACCCAAACTCATCAAGAATCCATCTTTCTGATGTAGTTTCCAACTCATGGATGGTAGTACAGATGGAAGTGCATCAGGCTACTGGATCAATATGTCTCATCATATCTCACTCCCTCTGCTTGTGAGAATCATCTTGACTGCAAGTCTCATTTTGTATTTCTCAACACTTCCATCAGTTGCATGTCTTTATGCCTCTTGTAGAGTTTGTCAAGCCT
The DNA here is from genome assembly GCA_010110895.2 of Picea sitchensis. NCBI lineage: Eukaryota > Viridiplantae > Streptophyta > Pinopsida > Pinales > Pinaceae > Picea > Picea sitchensis. The sequence goes on along the minus strand of SNQJ01S0187894.1, from coordinate 1,357 downwards.
AGACATGCCTTTTATGGCCTACTGCAATGTCCCTGGGAATATCAATTGGAACAACTGGATCAATGGTATCAATGGCTATCTCCCTCTAGACTACTGAAGAGGAAGAAGATAGTGTCTTTCTTTCTCAATTAGTTTGACTCCTCCTGATTCAAGTGACTCCCTCTGAAGTCTGAAGGATACGAATTTTCCTTTGATGTTAACCTTCCTGGAACAAGAAAGGAAATAAGACAAGAATATCTCCTAGAGGAGATTCTTGAGTACATCTCTAGAATCAAAACATTTGTTGTCACACCTACAACACCTAATTGTAATGTAGCAACTTTAGAAATGTATGTTATAGGCATGCTAATTTAAAACAATCAAACCTGGAGTCTTCACTTCCAGTGTGTTGTTCTTATGAATGCACTGAGACTTCTCTGGGTCCATGATTGTACCAAAGGTTCCTTCCTCATGCAAGTAGCCTTATGAAAATGATGAAAATAATATATATATATATATACATACTTAAGTATATTATATATATTGTTTATACTTATACATATACTTATTATACATATATAAATGTAATAAGTATAATAAGCCTTAGTAAGTATATATATTATTATTAAGTATAAATTATATATTATAATATATATATATATATTATAATAATATATTTTCTTCTTGAAACGTGGAGGTCAAAGTAAGTTTCCTCCAAAGGGATTCCGAAACACCCCACCCTTTTCTTGACGAAACTATCCAATCCCATTTAATTTCAACGAGATTGGTTCACACCCCCAAACTCTCAAAACACTACATTTAAAATTTTTCTAAAAACTCACTAAGTTTTCCTCCACAGGAGGTGCCAAAAGAAATTTTTTAGTCTAGGTAGGATTTCGGGGATAGGCATCCAAATAACTCCCCGTTATCTGGTACTCACATTGTCAAAACCATAGAAGTTTTCAAATAGGGAACTGAAAATCCTCCAAGTCAAGTGTTCCTAACACCATAAGGTAGGGAGATACCCATGAAGGGTTGAAGGCTGAGGTCTGGTTGTTCTGTGCATCCCCCCTTGAGGCACCCACCTCTTGGACGGGATCCATCCCGTGACCCATTTCTTAGGCCGAAAATCTAAATGTCACACTTTGACCGAGGTACCTAGTGACCAAATTTTAGGACATCTGCCCAGGTGGCAATTATGGGCTGCAATTACACCTTGATCGGATTTTGTCTGTCTATTGGGAAATATCGCCAACTCTTTCGGGATATGCCCCCTTTACCCCTCATTATAACTGATTATTTCATCCTTCACTAGTTTATCTTCCCGTGACTTCAGACCCCACTGTTGAGTACTATTGAAAGGTCCAGTGCTATTTGA
>SNQJ01S0187893.1:0-18412 GCA_010110895.2 Picea sitchensis | reverse complement strand
TGCTCAAACCTCTCCATCCTCCTCTCCTCTCTACTTCTTCTCCCTATTTATCAAGTTTCCATACACACTTCCCCAAGTCTTCTCAACCACCCTCATTATTATCCATCAACCTCCCTTATCTATATATTTTGGGAAAATATTAAAATAAAACTAAATATAAATGACTTGCATTAAACAATAATAAATAAAATAAAAAGTCTTTATTCTCATGCTAGCTAATAAATGTTATTTGATGATTTTCCCCAAAATGTACATAAAACCCCACCATTCTCATTTAATTCATCACACCCACCATCTATCAAAGTCAAGAAGGTATTTAATTCTTTTAGATATTTGTATGCAATATAATTTACATATTCAATAAACATTCAATTAAATAGTTATTAATTTACTTTAATAATTAATACATTAATTACTTAAACTAGTGTACATGAGTAGGGTATGTGTGCGTAGCTATCAGACACATATCTCATGCATGTACTAACGACAAACAATCATTGCCTCTAGTGCATAGTTCCTATATGATCACCAAGACATGTAGGACAACATATCAAGTAATGCGTCATTTAATCATCTTAACGAACTAAATTACACCAATTCATCAACAACTCATTGTCACACTTAAAATATCATTAGGAAATCAATGAGGGTTTTAAACATGGTAGGAACCAAGTGAGTAAAAAATAGTGGCATCTCTAATCCCCAATCAGTATTCTCAACTAACATTGAAGCATCCTTCCTTCCTAACCTACTTCCATCTTCCATCCTTTCCTTTCCTCTTTTGGACTAAGCTAGAGTGTCAACTATATTGACCTAACTCCATATAGAACCCGTAAGCGGAAGTGTCATACATCTTGACCAAGCTTCCCCAACAGGCAACTAGCTGTCACCATCACATGTCTAGGGGAGTGTGACTTCACACAACCCTCCAACAACTCTAGGTTTCAAAGGATAAACGTTGGGAAGTACCTCCACCCCTCCTCATAGAACTAGGGTCAACACCCTACATCAAGCCATACTATGCAACTACTATTCTTAGAGTCACGTCATCAAACATCCACTCTGGGTAAGTTGTGCATCCTTTCAAAACCACACTTACCATAGATCATAGTAATATTCTGAATCATAAATTAAATAGTAAGTACAACTTATAGCATACAATATCTTCTTGATGTCTACGACATCCCAGTTACCTCAATACTATAATCATTTGGCTATCACATAGCTCATCATCATGTAGGTTAGTTCACCAATAACACATATTGATGCAGATACATCACAAATTTATATAAGAATCCATATTTGCATTGACGCTCAATTAAGAAATGTTTTTCTATTTATACCATGCATTGCACATATTATACATTCACAACATAACTTGAATTAGTATCCATGTACCTAAATTCCACATTTTCACTTGCATGTTTAAACAAACCAAAGAGCTATCATCATCATGAGTATATAACAATGAAAATAATATCATGCAGGACGTAAAAATATGTACATATCTAAAATATCTACCTCAATCTAACTGAGCCCAAACAAATGTTAAGAATTGAATTACTAAGATGAGTAAACAGTCAATCTTCTAACTCCCTAAAGGTAAAGATATCGAGCATTACAGGCCAACCCTGAAGGACTTTGACCTTGGCTAGATATGCATTCACACTAGCATACTTCATAACAAAACCCAAACAATGAATGGAAGTATGCCCAAATGACTTCTCATTGTTTCTTGAAATTTATGTTGGTGAATAAGGTCAAGAGAAATATTAGAATCTTACATATGATCTTCTGGCCAACTATTTCTATAAACCAATATTCCATACAAATATAACACTACATATTACCCAAATGTGGGTGAAATATGCCTTTGATAATTCTTATTCAATGTAGTTGAAACATTAGAAATACAAAAAGTCATGACTACTAACCACCTATGTTTCTCACTAAATGATTTTAGTTGACACAAGAAACCAACCACTACACTATTTTTTTATCTTTGAAGGAATATAGAAACTCCACACCATGCTATGGAAACCACCCTTTGACTATCAAGCCACATGATTTGGGGTAATCTATTTTGAAAAGTTTCCTAGGACACCTAGCCCGCCCATTTTGTGAGAGAAAAGTGCACACAAACACAAGCATGTCAATAGAGAGATTTAAACATTGGTGTGGGGCACAATAAAAATAGCTTAATATCATTGACCTGAAAATCCATTGTTGACATATATCCCATATTTGGTCTTGAGAGTTTTTTCTAATAATTATAAGGGTTCATATGTACTCATTGAGAAATAAAAGTTAGGTTAATATTGCTAAGATATTTGGCTCCTTTCAAATAATTTGTGAGATCATCAATATTGGGTAGCAGTTACTGATTTTTCACATCGATTTTGTCCAATGATTTTTAGTATGTGCATAATATCCATTCTTATTGTTCCTTTTTGGTTACAAGGATAACTGGAGTACCACAAGGAGAATTTCTCGTCAGACTATCGTTACCATCCTAAAGAAGCTTTATTGATTGATTATTTATCTATAAACTATTATGCAATATGCAATACAATTGGGAAGTGAAGAACTTGGAATTAGATAGATCTTATGTTGTATTGTGTGGGGAACATGTAGACTTGTAGGTTCTTCAAAAAAATATGAATATGAATCCATGTTATCCTGAATATCTGAAGGAAGGATATTCCCTATGTTTTTTTCTTTGGCTTGTTGGACAATAATAAGTATTTCTAAGAACTTATGGATATTGACTAGTTTTATTGTTTTCTTACTAGAAAGTAAAGGAGTGTTGGGTGATGAGAAATAGAGGTGAGTTTGCATAGTTTACCAATCTAAGTTTGTGGACAATAATAAGTATTGCTAAGAACTTATGGATATTGACTAGTTTTATTGTTTTCTTACTAGAAAGTAAAGGAGTGTTGGGTGATGAGAAATAGAGGTGAGTTTGTATAGTTTACCAATCTAAGTTTGTTTATTCCACATGAAACTTAAAAGTTTGGATATTAATTAAATCAATAGTCTCATGTCATATATTGAAGTGTATCTCTACATTTTTTCAAGTATATTAATAATTATCTAGAATAAGTAATGTTGGTCAAGTCATTGAACAAAGTGTTTTGTAAGAAGAGCTTGTTGGAAATGGTACATGCTCAATGTTGGGTATCCTTTTTGATGCCTCCAATTACCTTATCATTTCCTATATCTTAACCAACTTTACCTCAGACATATGCACCATTTTCCTATTTTCTTCAAAGACATGTCTCTTAGCCATTCTTGTGTATATATGAGGTAACCTATTTTTAAATCATGATTTATGAGATTTGTTGATAATTGGAATTGAATAATTGATGTTAAATTATTTCTAATCACCTTAATTGATCTAAGAATACCTTGTGACACAAATCCTACTCATTTGGTACTCGTTTCTACATTCATCCAGTATTCAATTCATCTGGTACCTATCTTTGTTCTCATCCGATACCTATTTCTGTGCTAGTGTGGTACCAATGCATTTGACTATGCACGTTTGGTAACAATATTCATGTTCCATCTGTACATGTTTGGTAACAATATTCATGTTCCATCTATGCGTGTTCAATAACAATCTTCATGTTCCATATGTGCACATCCAGTACTAGTTCCATATCTACAGGCTTAGGTGTTTGAATGAATTTTCTTTCAATGGGTCCAAGGAATTTGTTGGATAGAGCATCCTTTGTTTGTTGAAGGCCACGATACACTTCATCCTCACTTCGTGTCATGAGAATGAAGTCGTTCCCATGAAAAAAATTATATCAACCAATTGTAATATTTACGCAATCATTTGATGTTATCTCCAGGTATTGGTTGAAATAGTTGTTTCTCTTTAAAAGAGAAGGCCTTGTAGATGATATGACAAAGAAATAATTAAGTATTGTTATGTTGTAGGCTTGATTCCTGAGAAAACTGTTGATTGTACACATGTTTCTAAAGTAATGATATGAATTACAGTTATGAAATTTATGTGTGTGATCAACTCCTTCATTCTGTAAGTTTCTTTTAAAGCTACCTTGTTAGTATGGCAAGGGCCCAGCGACCCAACCAAGGTAAGATTCCTTGTATTTATCTGTGTAAATATAATTCTAGTTTGTGTGTGAATAAAACCATTTCTTGTTTTGGTCGTAGTATCTAATTTTATTTATGTTGTGTTTCATTAAAACATTTGACAAAACACAATATAGATTTGTGGTAATTCTGAGTGAGTGAGCATTTCTAAGTGCAATATGGATTTCTGAGTGCAATATAGATTTATAAGTAAATATTTGTTATTCTTGTGTGTGTGTGTAGAAAATCATTTGTTAGATTGAATGATTTAATGTTTGTTTCTATTTTGCAAATATAGGAACATTTAAGATCTCCATCTCTCACCCTACATGAACCTGTAATGGAGTATCTCACTACACCTAGAGTTTCTTCTAGAATTGATTAGGTTATATTTTTCAAATACAGGAAAAGTTAAGATCTCCATTTCTCACCCTACATGAATGGTGCAAACCCCTGAACCCTCGGGTCGAGGTCCGTGCAGGATCTTTCTAATTTTCCCTTGAGTCTAATTGTCTCTTCGATTTCCTCTCAGGAAATATCTCATACACTCATGGTGTATCCATAGATCCTTATGAATTGAGCCTACATGAACAAACACCAGGTGCCAACCCAAGTCTCTTGATCAACAATATGATCACGCCCTTCACCGGATTGAGACTTTGGATCTCGCGATTTCATGACTCCTATTGTCAAGTTTTTCGACTCTCTACTGTCGAGACCTGAAATGTCGATTCGCTGAAGTGTTTGGCCGCGTCCTTATCCAAAGATATATAGCGTTTTGCAACCTTAGGAATTTCGGAACAAAGAACCCCTATCTCTCATCTTCGAAAGTGCCAAAATGCCGAATCCTGATGTGTTTATCAAAGGCTGTCCCCCGAATGGAACTTTTCGCCAATTCGAAGTTTTGGACTTCATGATTTCGTGAATCCTGATGCAAGGCTCCCGGATCTTCAACCTACGAAACCCCGAAACAGTCAACGAAGTTTTGAATCCGCCTAGGGACAAGTATGCCACCTATATTCTCCACTATCCTCTATCTTTGACGTGGATTCTTGCCACCTATCACTCCAACTTTTCGAATTTCGGGATTTGAACAAACCCTCATGTCGCTATTCCTCTGCCCCTTAAAGGCTCCGAACTTCGAAATGAGAGTTCACAGGAGATCCAACGGGCCTCATTAGATTGGATCCAATGGCCCTATTTCTCCTGAGCTTATAATTTTAAAAACACTCGGTTTAAATTCCCTTGCTCCTTTGCAAGATCTAACGGCTCTCGGGCCTTCGGTGTTTCTCCATGGAGAATTCCGATCGTTCGTTCCTTCCTTCAAGAATCTCTATGGAACGAGCACATTTTCTTCCACTGGGACTTATCCTCCTGTAAAGAAACTTCACTTCGTCTCCCTTTGAATACTTCAAAGGCACTAACCCTCCTAAGCTTCCTTTGCAAACTTGAGTCTCCAAAAATACTCCTGCACACACTCCTTGCGACAATCCTTCAAATAATTCTAAGTATTTGATTTCTCAACTCTGTGCACCTTCTGCAATAGGAGTCCTTCACCTTCAACCCTAGGCAGTAAGTTCTAAGGTCTCGACCATCCTGCACACACCTTGCACGGCTTATGTGCTTCACCTGCACTTCTGCTAAAATGAGAACAATGGTATCTCTCCTAATCTTTCAGAGATAAACTCTGAACCTTGTTGACGCACACCTTGTAGATGCTTTCACTGCACTCCTTGCAGGAACTTCTCTCACTCGGGAAGAGAAACAATTGAAACTCATTCTCTTTCTCTCTCAGACTTCAAACATTCAACATGAAATCATACATACACAACATTAAAGAAATTGCATAACAGAGAGAATAAAACAACTATCAACATATCATTCAGCATGTATACACAGAAAACATCATAACACCATGAGTCTGATTCAAATCTTTTGTACATGGGTTCTTCCTTACAACTTTTTGCTATAGCTCTCCTTTTTATTTTGCTCTATGCTTATGACACAATGATCTACAATACTACAATGATACAAAGATGAGGGTGTCTATAGTCATTTTCCCTCCTGCTCCTAAAACTGTCTAATCCACATTCAAACCTACCTACTTTCATTAACTACGCATAAATGCCTCTACATTCTATAGATGAGAGTGAATCGCTCAAGATCTATTTACAATATGTATGTACACTTCCCCTTAACCATTACATTAATGTCTACACATTTATTTTCAAAACATTTCAAAACATTTTTTTTTTTAAACATGCTAAAATGTGCTGGTGCTTATCCCAGTTGGCTTCCACCTTCATGCTCGCTTAGCTGTTGACGATGCTCCTGCATCATTCTCCCTCACTTGAAAATTTTCATGAACTCATGTTCATGAGCTCTTGCACTATCTATCCATGCTTCTGAATTGTTGCTTCATCCTCCCAACTGGCATATTCAACTGGACATCCCTTCCACTTGACTAAGTATTCAAAATACTCTTTCCTCTTGGTCTTCCTGCCGACCCTCTTATCAATTATACATTCCATCTATGGATTTTAAGCTACATGCATTTGTTTAGTCCATTGAACCTCTATTTGTTCATCCTCTGCTCCTACTTCTTCAGCTTTGTAAGGTTACAAATCTGAGATGTTGAATATCAATGAAATTCCTATCCCATCGGGTAATTCAATCTCATATGCGTTTGCCCCAAATTTCGTCACGACCTTGCATGATCCAATCTTTTTCATTTTCAGTTTGTTATATGTTCCTCTTGGGAACCTCTCCTTCCTTAGATGTGCAAGAATCAGATCACCAAATTCAAATTGAAGTTCTCGCCTGTGTTGATCTGCTCTGCACTTGTATTCTTGACTTGAATTCTACAATTGCTTCTTTACTTGGCTGTGAAGCTCCTTCATTGCTTCTGCAAAATCCTCCGCACTAGCACTCCTGAATTCATCTTGTTTCGAATCTTTCAATTTAGAAACTCCCTTGGGTTTCATTCCATACACAATATGAAATGGACTGTGCCCTATGCTTCTGTTGAACAAGTCATTGTAAGAAAATTCCTCCTGCGGAAGAATGTGATCCCACTGACTGTGGTGTTCAGTCACTAGGCTGCTCAACAAATATCCCAAGCTCTTGTTCACAACTTTTTTCTGCCCATCCGTCTGAGGATGATAAGCTGAGCTAAATGAAAAAATTGTCCCCAGCTTCTTCCATAGAGTCCTCTAGAAATGTCCCACAAACTTGGTATCCCGATCTGAAACAATACTCCTTGGCAAGCTGTAAAGTCTGACGACTTCCTTGAAAAACAAGTTCGAAATGTGAGTTGTGTTGCTGGTTTTTTGGCATGGTATGAAATGTGCCATCTTTGAAAATCTATCTACCACTACAAATATTGAATCAAATCCTCTTTGTGTCCTTGGTAGCCCTAATACAAAATCCATGCTCATTGCATCCCACAGCCTCTCAGGTATGGGTAATGGCTGGTATAACCCTGTGTTTTGCCTTTTCCCCTTTGTGTGCTAACAAATTCTACATCTGTCCACAAATCTCTTAGCATCTGTCCTCATCCCTGGCCAAAAATATGCACCATTCAACTTTGAGAACGTTTTATCATGTCTGAAATGTCTGGCCAATCCTCCACTGTGTTTTTCTTTCAGCAGATTCTCCCTCATGGAGCATTTTGGAATACATAATTGATTGCCCATGAATAATAATCCATCCTAGACCATATATTCAGTCCATTGGCTTCTATCCCTGAGAATCGGATTCTCAGACTCCTCATACTCTTCTTTAAAATATGTGTCATCTCTGTACATTTCTTTGAGGTTATCAAAACCCAAAGTTTTGACTCTGAATTCCTGCATAAGCAAACATTTCCTACCCAAAGAATCAACAACTTTGTTAGCAGTTCCAGAAATATGTTTAATTACAAAAGTAAAATTCTGCATGAATTCAACCCATTTAGCATGCTTTTGGTTCAACTTGTCCTATTCAGTCACGAATTGCAAAGCGTGTTTATAACTGTACAAAACAAACTCTTTAGGAACCAAATAGTGTCTCCATTTCTTCAATGCTTGTATGACTGCATAGAATTCTTTGTCATATGTTGAGTATTTGACCTTCGCTTCATTCAGTTTTTTGCTGAAATATGCGACTGACCTATCGTCTTGGCTCAAAACCGCTCCAATTGCAAATCCACTAGCATCACACTTGACTTGGAACGTCTTGCTAAAATCCGGCAAAACCGGAATTGGTTGCTCCATGATCTTTTTCTTTAGCAGATTGAAACTCTTCTCTGCTTCCTTCATCCAATGAAAAGATTTGTGTCTTTTCTTCACCGTATCCATCATTGGTGCACTAATCCCCCTGAAATTTAGGATGAATTTCCTATAGAAACTAGCCAAACCATGGAAGCTTCGAACTTCAAACACACCTTTTGGTGATGGCCAATTCTTAATCACATTCACTTTTTTTGAATCCATCTTCAGCTCATTTGTAGAGATAACAAAACCCAAATAAATGAGTTATGTACTCATAAATGATGATTTCTTCACATTGATCAACAATTTCTCTTGTTGTAATCTCCTCATCACTGTAGCTAAATGCTTCAAGTGTTCTTCTTCTGTCTTCCTGAAAATTAGTATATAGTCAAGATATATGATAACGAATTTCCCAATGAAATCCTTCAGGACTTCATTCATCAATATCATGAAAGTACTAGGCGCATTTGTTAAGCCAAATGGCATAACAATCCATTCATACAGCCCCTCATTCATTTTGAATGTTGTCTTCCATTCATCACCTTCTCTCATACAAATTTAATGATACCCTCTTTTCAAATCAATCTTTGAAAAGAATTTTCCTCCACTCAAGAAATCCATCAAATCATCCATCCTTGGTAATGGAAATCTATATCTGATGGTAATCTTATTGATTTCCCTTGAGTCTGTACACATCCTCCAGCCTCCATCTTTCTTTGGTATGAGCATTGTTGGAACAACGCATGGACTCAAGCTCTCTCTAACCAATCCTTTGTCCATTAAATCCTGGACTTGTCTCTTGACTTCTTCATTCTCCTACGGCGTCAACCTGTATGATGCTTTGTTTGGTAAACTGGCTCCAGGTATAAGATCAATGTGATGGCTTATACTTCTAATTGGTGGCAATGAACAAGGTAGTTCGTCCACTATGTTAGAACCCTATATAATAGGGGATCAGTATTCTGAATAATATTTATCTATTTCAGGCAGATGTGTTTGCTCATGACGCATGGTGAAGCTGGCAGAAAGCGCTCGACATTGTCCAAGCATAAAATGAGTACCTGCGCGTGAGTTTCAAAGCGAGTTCCGATGCATTTTTGGCAAAAAATTGTGAATTGGTTTGAATGGAATTTTTTTTTACTCTTGTGGGTCAAATGAAAGGTTGGGTTTATTAGCCTAATTTGGGTTTTTATAATCTCTGTTTGGTGAATTTAGCAAAAAGTGGCCCCTTGGCCTTTATGCAGATTTTTATGCAAAAATTTGACAATAATTTTTAGCAAAAAATAATATTGGCCTAGGGCCAACCTCCAAGCACTCAACACTAAGAGTTAGACCATTTCACAAACCAACAACAAACACACAAGCCAGCACCAATGCCAACACCAAACCCCAAATCCCAAGCCTCGGGCTCACTTCATCGAAATACTTTGCAGCTATTGGCATATATCAATACCCATGTGTATTCTTTTCTCATGAATGTGGGATATTGCCCACAAAAATTCAAAAAATATAGAAAACACAACTTCTAAACCCTGTGCCAGATGTTTGAACCAGATTCAAGGTGTTAAACGCAGAGAAACGCATGCATAGAAGGTTATGAGGTGTCAAGGGATATCATCGGGCCACATCCGGTTAAAGCTCTGGAATCGTTAATGTGAAGACAGAGGTTTGGAGCCAAGAAGAGTTGAAAACCCCACACACAAACAATCTCCAGCCACAACAGAAGAAGAAAATGCTGAGGTTGAAATTTTTGGGCACCCGAATCATGGGCGACGGTGCTACCAGGCGTTTCCAACCCCTCTGCATGCCTTTTAGTTCTAGCCACTGGTATTCCAAGGTTCTGAAAGCTAGTTCTAATGATGAGTTGTCTGAGGTCTGTGGCTTATCTTCAAGTTTGGATCAAACAGAGAGGGCACGGAGGACCACTCTTCAAAATCTTGAGGAAGAGGTATATACATGCATCGGGATGATGTTAAGAAATACAGTGGGAATCTGCAAGAATGGGATATGAAAGAGTCACAAACCAAATATCAAATGCAAGCGGGTGTTTTTTATTTATTCTCAACCATTAAAGATCGTTTACCTGCTTTGGAGGTGAATGAATCAGATCATTGCAAATCTAATGATGACTTGAAAAAGCATATCCACAGTAGTATATCTGATGATGCATATTATAGTCAACCAGTTACCTTTGAATTTGAAAATCCCAGTCCCTCCTCTGGGGGCAATTTGCATTCTATTCTAGCATCACAAATTGAAAAATCCCACAGGGAATTGCATGGGGTTTCTCTTTCTGATGGAAACCAGAGATCTGGGATAGAAAGGAGAAGGCAAGGAAAGCAGTTTGCAAATTTAACTGGATGTAGATATCAAGAGTTTGATAAAGAAGATACTGGCAGGTTTTATAGAGAAAACCAACCTTTCAGTGATCATGATTTGCGATATAAATATTGCAATGAAAATAGGTCAATTGTCCCTCGACTCCATAAGGACTTTGATTCTGATGCCAATCAAGGGATGGTGATGGATAAATAGCATCAACAATGACTGTTAATGCGGATTACAAAAAATGAAATTCAATATCGTGCTGATATGGAGATGCTTACAACACGGTTTCTTTTAATTTATGAATCTCTCATACCTGGAAAGGAGGAAGAAACCAAGAGAAAACGATTGATCTTCTGTTTAGAAAAGGTGATAAATAGAGTGTGGCCAGGGCTCAGTTACACTTGTTTGGGTCATGTGCTAATTCTTTTGGAGTGTTTAAAAGTGATATAGATATTTGTATTTCAATTGATGATGAAGAATCTAGCAAGCCTGAACTTGTATTAAGGTTAGCAAAGATTTTGCAAGCTGAAGATATGCGTAATGTGCAGGCTCTGACCCATGCTCGAGTACCTATTGTGAAATTCACTGACCCACTGACTGGAATTTCCTGTGACATTTTCATCTATAATATCTTGGCAGTTGTAAATACAAAGCTTCTCTATGATTATGCACAAATAGATGTCTGTTTACAGTAACTTGCATTCATGGTAAGTCATGAGGCATTTAAATGTGTAGATTAATGATCAAAGGGATTCGCCCGAGTGGTTGAGAAGGAGCACTAAACATTTGGCAGTGAGAAAGATATCAGGCTTATACATAGTGGTCGATCTACTACACTTGTCATCAATTTCATGATGCAGTCATAGGTGGCAGAGCAATTCCTAATGTAGTCACAGGTGACAGAGCAAACCCAGGCTCTAGAGGAAAACTCGACAATTGGCAAATGACAGTTTCAAACATTCCCTGTCTAAGAAGATTCGACTCCAGCCAGTCTCCAACAACCTCCAGCATTCACGACTACTGCATTCATTGGTGTTTGATGTTGTTACAGTCTATTTTCTAGCGAATCCTAAAAGTCCTCCAATATGCCAGATGTCGAGGCAATAGTTACCAATTGTAATTTTCCCTTTAATTTGATGTTCGATTTGTTTGAGGAAACAATTGACATGTGTAAATCTTGGTAACTGTTTTCTATTTTCAGAAAACAGAGGTAGAGCTCGAATCTTGGAGGACAGATAGCATTTTTTGTATTTATGCATATGAAAAAGACAGAAGGGGGGTTCGACTGGGATGAGAGGAGAGGGTTTAGACCTGTGTGAGAGGTTTCAACCTGAATTTTTAATTTTCTTTGCTGGAGTTGAGGGCTATGCTTGGCCAAAAAACTTATTTCTGTAATTTTAAATGATCAATCAGTGATGGACATGTTATTTTGCTACAGGATTCTTGTGTGGATGTATTGGTGGTGTTTTTTTTCTCTGTTAATGTATTTTCCTCTCCTCTTTACATTTGTTTTCAATTTCTTATTATCAGAAAAAGAGTAATAGAGAAGAATTTATCAGTAGATACTCTGCATCTAATCTTGTGATAATCTTTATGTTTTCTTCTGAAAGCCCAGTTTAGGAATTCTTAGCTGCTCCTTTGCCTGGATTTTTCCTCCCCTATTTTTTCCTCTAATCAACATCATCAAAACTTATCTCGATCCAATATTTTCGCTACCTTTCCCTGTGTAAGAGATTTGTCCAGATCTGAGAATGAAACACATGTTAAAGTTCAGACCCCATTTGCCCAATGGCCCTCCTTGCTGCCCCAAAATGACCATTTAAAAACCCCAACCCCATACTTTCATTACATTTATAGCTATCCTAACATCTGTCCTATTCCATACTAAGTTAATTCAGAAAGAGAGATCCCTCTCTAAGTCTTTGAGGGCTAGATCCAAGATTCAAAGTGGTTCGAGGTTACCTCTGTGATTGCCTCCGCAACCTTAGGCAAATTACAGAGCGCTAACATTTTTGGCGACTCCACTGGGGAACTTATCCAGAAGTGCACTTCAAGTTCAGTTTTGACTTCTGATGGTGAACAGAAGCCAAACACAGGAAGGCTGTACCATTCACTTGGCGACTCCATTGTTTAAGATCCCGAGCTTCAAATTTCACAAGCGACTTCACTGCTGAAGAATCCAGATTTCAAAGCCTTGATGATGCTTCAAGATGACAGGGTATGAGGTAAATCTTATATCTCATGAATCCATAGAAGAATGCAGGGGTGAGTTAGCATATTTTCAATTTGATGAAGTTTCGTTAACAACCGTGTTTCATTATTGGAAATTGAAATTTTTTTCTCATGAAATTAAAATGTGTGTTCTCGAGATGTTTACTGAAAGACTTGAAAAGGATATTGAGCTCTTGAATACTCAGATTCAATCTTACAGTTTCCAACATCCAAAATTTTTTTTACGAAAATATTACGTCTCCAAAACCAAAAGATATTGTATTATCTTTCGATTTTCTGATTGATGAATATTTTGTTTGCAAGCATAAGTCTGAAATTGAATAGTTGCAATCGTAGTCTAATATTGAGGACAGGGATGGGAAGCTTATCCATTTTAGAATGCTGAATGAATACCTGGAGAATCAACAAATAGATCGTATATTTATTGACCCGGTTGCAAATTATATGGAGCTCCTTTTCAGTATAATTGTTCAATCATATTTTTTCTGCAAGGACCCGAGCCATCACCAGTTGCCATTAGATATTTCATTTTTTATTTTCATCAAGCATGATGAGAAAACCCAATCATGGGATCAACTGCTGGGTTGGCTTCATTGGCACTTTTTCATTACCTGATTGAAGCAATAACTGTTAGCAAAGTAGGGTAGGTAGGAATACGCCAATAAGCTCAACATGATGAGCACTTTTCTTTTTTATCCCTTCATAGTTTTGTTTTCAGTTTACAGTATGGGGGTTAGCCCAATGATCAGCTGGTCGGCGAAATTCAGAGTTCAACGGTTCTAGACATCTCCTTTGGAGCTATCTTCCCCAGGTGGAGCCTATGTTAGAACCCTATATAATAGGGGATCAGTATTATGAATAATATTTATCTATTTCAGGCAGATGTGTTTGCTCATGACGGATGGTGAAGGTGGTAGAAAGCGCTTGACACTGTCCAAGCATAAAATGAGTACCTGTGTGTGAGTTTCAAAGCGAGTTCCAGTGCATTTTTGGCAAACATTTGTGAATTGGTTTGAATGGAAAAAAAATTTACTCTTGTGGGTCAAATGAAAGGTTGGGTTTATTAGCCTAATTTGGGTTTTTATAATCTCTGTTTGGTGAATTTAGCAAAAAGTGGCCCCTCGGCCTTTATGCAGAGTTTTATGCAAAAATTTGACAATAATTTTTACCGAAAAATAATATTGGCCTAAGGCCAACCTCCAAGCACTCAACACCGAGAGTTAGACCATTTCACAAACCAATAGAAAACACACAAGCCAACGCCAGTGCCAACACCAAACCCCAAAGCCCAAGCCTCGGGCTCACTTCATCGAAAGACTTTGCAGCGATTGGCATATATCAATACCCATGTGTGTTCTCTTCTCGTGAATGTGGGATATTGCCCACAAAAAGTTGAAAATATATAAAACACAACTTCTAAACCCTGTGCCAGATGTTTGAACCAGATTCAAGGTGTCAAACGCAGAGAAACGCATGCATAGAAGGTTATGAGGTGTCAAGGGATATCATCGGGCCACATCCAGTTAAAGCTCTGGAATCGTTAATGTGCAGACAGATGTTTGGAGCCAAGAAGAGTTGAAAACCCCACACACAGACAATCTCCAGCCACAGCAGAAGAAGAAAATGTTGAGGTTTAAAGTTTTGGGCGCCCGAATAATGGGCAATGGTGCTACCAGGCGTTTCCAACCCCTCTGCATGCCTTTCAGTTCTAGCCACTGGTATTCCAAGGTTATGAAAGCTAGTTCTAATGATGAGTTGTCTGAGGTCCATGGCTTATCTTCGAGTTTGGATCAAATGGAGAGGGCATGGAGGACCACTCTTCAAAATCTCGAGGAAGAGGTATATACAGGCATCGGGATGATGTTAATAAATATGGGGGGAATCTACAAGAATGGGATACGAAAGAGTCACAAACCAAAGATCAAATGCAAGCGGGTGTTTTTTATTCATTCTCAACCATTAAAGATCATTTACCTTCTTTGGAGGTGAATGAATCAGATCATTGAAAATCTAATGATGACTTGAAAAAGCATATCCCCAGTAGTATATCTGATGATGCATCTTGCAATCAACCAGTTACCTTTGAATTTGAAAATCCTGGTCCCTCCTTTGGGGGCAATTTGCATTCTGTTCCAGCATCACAAAGTGAAAAATCCCACAGGGAATTGCATGGGGTTGCTCTTTCTGATGGAAACCAGAGATATGGGATAGAAAGGAGAAGGCAAGGAAAGAAGTTTGCAAATTTAACTGGATGTAGATATCAGGAGTTTGATAAAGAAGATACTGGAAGGTTTTATAGAGAAAACCAACCTTTCAGTGATCGTGATTTGCGAGATAAATATTGCAATGAAAATAGGTCAATTGTCCCTCGAATCCATAAGGACTTTGATTCTGATTCCAATCAAGGGATGGTGATGGCTAAACAGCATCAACAATGACAGTCAATGAGGCTTACACAAAAAGAAATTCAATATCATGTTGATCTGGAGATGCTTACAACATGGTTTCTTTTAATTTATGAATCTCTCATACCTGGAAAGGAGGAAGAAACCAAGAGAAAATGATTGATCTTCTGTTTAGAAAAGGTGATAAATAGAGTGTGGCCAGAGCTCGGTTACACTTGTTTGGGTCATGTGCTAATGATTTTGGAGTGTTTAAAAGTGATATAGATATTTGTCTTTCAATTGATGATGAATAATCTAGCAATCCTGAACTTGTCTTAATGTTAGCAGAGATTCTGCAAGCTGAAGATATGCATAATGTGCAGGCTCTGACCCATGCTCGAGTACCTATTGTGAAATTCACTAACCCACTGACTGGAATTTACTGTGACATTTGCATCAATAATATCCTGGCAGTTGTAAATACAAAGATTCTCTATGATTATGCACAAATAGATGTCCGTTTACAACAACTTGCATTCATGGTAAAGCATGAGGCATTTAAATGTACAGATTAATGATCAAAGGGATTCGTTCGAGTGGTTGAGAAGGAGCACTAAACATTTGGCAGTGAGAAAGATATCAGGCTTATACACAATGGTCGATCTACTACACTTGTCATCAATTTCATGATGTAGTCACAGGTGGCAGAGCAATTCCTAATGCAGTCACAGGTGACAGATCAATCCCAGGCTCTAGAGGAAAACTTGACAATTAGCAAATGACAGTTTCAAACATTCCCTCTCTAAGAAGATTCGACTCTAGCCAGTCTCCAACAACCTCCAGCATTCACGACTACTGCATTCATTGGTGTTTGATGTTGTTATAGTCTATTTGCCAGCGAATCCTAAAAATCCTCCAATATGCCAGATGTCGAGGCAATAGTTACCAATTGTAATTTTCCCTTTAATTTGATGTTCGATTTGTTTGAGGAAACAATTGACATGTGTAAATCTTGGTAACTGTTTTCTATTTTCAAAAAACAGAGGTAGAGCTCGAATCTTAGAGGACAGATAGCATTTTTTGTATTTATGCATATGAAAAAGATAGAAGGGGGGTTCGACTGGGCTGAGAGGAGAGGGTTTAGACCTGTGTGAGAGTTTTCGACCTGAATTTTTAATTTTCTTTGCTGGAGTTGAGGGCTGTGCTTGGCCAGAAAATTTCTTTCTGTAATTTGAAATGATCAATCAATGATGGACATGTTATTTTGCTATAGGATTCTTGTGTGGATGTATTTGTGGTGTTTGTTTTTCTCTGTTAATGTATTTTCCTGTCCTTTTTACATTTGTTTTCAATTTCTTATTATCAGAAGAAGAGTAATAGAGCATAATTTATCAGCAGATACTCTGCATCTGATCTTGTGATAATCTTTATGTTTTCTTCTGAAAGCCCAATTTAGGAATTCTTAGCTGCTCCTTTGCCTAGCTTTTTCCTCCCCTATTTTTTCCTCTAATCGACATCATCAAAACTTATTTCGATCCAATATTTCCACTACCTTTCCCTGTGTAAGAGATTTTTCCATATCTGAGAATGAAACACATGTTAAAGCGCAGACCCCATTTGCCCAATGGCCCTCCTTGCTGCCCCAAAACGACCATTTAAAAACCCCAACCCCATACTTTCATTACGTTTATAGCTAGCCTAACATCTGTCCTATTCCATACAAAGTTAATTCAGAAAGAGAGATCCCTCTCTGAGTCTTGGAGGGCTAGATCCAAGACTCAAAGTGGTTCGAGGTTACCTCTGTGATTGCCTCCATAGCCTTAGGCAAATTATAGAGCGTTAACACTTGGTAAATTTCCTAGAAGTTGAAAAGGAAGAAATCTACAAAGGTAACTTTATCCAACCACTTTTAAAGCTGGGATCTAGTCCTTCCAGCTTCAGAGAGGGATCTCTCTATATGATTTAGCTATGTTTTCAATTTAGATATTAGGCTAGGTAAAGAAATAGGCAGGTTTTGTTGTCAAAGTGTATTTTGAATTGGTTGAGACAGTCTACACTCCATTGGGCTATGGGATCTGTGTTATAATAAACATGAGATATAAACCAGAAACGTAAAGGAATACTTCCACAGGGCGAGATAATATACTCACTGGATCTTTAATAGCTTAAATGATGGACAGAAGAAAAGATGAGAAAGATAAATTCAACTAAGAAGCAGTTAAGAATTTCTTAATTGAAAACATCAGAAGATAAACATTGGAATCTTTAAAGTCGGAAACAGGGTATCCAAGATAAATCCTGCAACATATGTTACTCTTAAAGATTAGTTTTAGAAAACAATGTGATAACAATGTAGAATAAAATTCAACTTAGAGAATAAACATCACCAGTGAATACACGCAAGAATCTTGTAAAAGTGCTTCCTCTTTATTAATGGCAGATCTCTTCAAAAATGTGACAATCTGATAGCATCAGGGTGTAAAGATCAACAACCCTCAATACTTCGAAAGGTGAAGTATTTATAACTAAAATTACAATCATTCCTGTCATAACTGATCAGGACGTGCTAATTTTATTTTTAGCCTATCTACTTTAACTAATCCAACTGCTTGATGACTGGGTGCAATTGCACGCGGAATTTCTGGGTAGACCGTTGACAAAGCCTTTGCACGACCTCATCTGAATGGACAGGTGACTGGATCTGGATAGCTCATCTACTAATCGAGTAGATCGTAGAGTTCCTCCCATCTGATATGACTAGGCACAATGACTTTGAGCAATCTCCGATACACTTCGTCAATTTCTGTGTATTTAGCGAATGTGGGCTTAGTGAGGAATATGTATCGGATGTCATGTTGGATACTGATGTCGAACTGAAGGGCATCCAGGAGTGATTTTCCAGTGATGCTCCCTTGTATGCTAGCAAACTTCGAACTGTCCTTAGACACTTCAGACAATCTCTTTTTGTAATCTAGGAGTGTCATCAGTTTATCATTAATGACTTTCAGACCGGGGAGACCTTTCTTCTGGAGAGCCTCGATCTTGCTGAAGAACCTTTGTACCCCCTGGTCCATGGTCTGAACCTTTTCTTCCAGTTGAAGCATTAATCCTCTCTTG
>SNQJ01S0187892.1:0-18412 GCA_010110895.2 Picea sitchensis | reverse complement strand
GACGCGTAGCTGGAATGACGAGGAACACCTGTCGAAGAGGAGCTCTGGAACAAGGCAACCCATGCCACCTGGCCGGATTATAAGCCAAATGTATGACCCTTATTGAGACTCTACTCATGTTTTTAGTTTACTACTCTCAGCTCTGTTTACAGTTTTAGTAGTTTGGTAGACATGTAGACCATAACACCGACTGACTGAACTGGTTTCCCCTTGGGGCAGTTCAATTCATACAGCACGACAATTCTGAACATTCTTTAACTCTAATTTTATTTTTGGAGGTTCTTTATATTTAAATAAAAAAATACTCTTACTTACAAAAAAAACATTTATTAATTTGAATTTAGAAAATATTATAATTTCACAATATTCCATTTTTAAATTAAAC
The DNA here is from genome assembly GCA_010110895.2 of Picea sitchensis. NCBI lineage: Eukaryota > Viridiplantae > Streptophyta > Pinopsida > Pinales > Pinaceae > Picea > Picea sitchensis. Next base: position 18,027 of record SNQJ01S0187892.1, on the reverse strand, counting down.
AAAAAAATTTAATATGAGACATTTTATTTTTAACTTAAATATTATATGGGTGATATTAATTGTTTCAATAATATATTTATAAACATTTTGTAGTTATAAATTTCCTTATATAAAATAAAGTTAAAGTTGTCTGCTTAGAAATAAACCTTTGAGAATGATGATCATCATATTAAGCTCACCCTTTTGACAATCGAAACAATAGATGTTAACACAAGACATCCAAATAATTCCAAAAAGTGAAGGCAAAGCTCTAAATCCATCAAAGTAATATCAGATTCAAAGTCAATAAAACTAAAACTAAGTATGTAACTTAATTTTTATTTTTAAATTATAATTAATTTAAAAAATAACAACACAAAGTAGTATTTAGGTTATGAAATTAACCTAGTTATAGATATTATTTGACAAATGAATTGAATATATATTTTTATTTTTTTATTGTAAAAAACTTATTTATTCATATTATATCTTGGAATATTTGATAAATATATTAATAATAATAATTTATTTTTAAAGTCACAACCAAGTCATATTAATAGATTATATCTTGAAATATGAGACAAATCTATTTTTTAAGGTCACTGCCAAGCCACAACAAATTGATGTATGAGGCCATAATAATAATCTATTTTTAAGGTCACAGTCAAGCCACACCAAATTGGTGTATGAGATCCCCTTGTCCCTCACTTAGTTCAACCATTTAACTAATAAAGTCTAAGAAAATATACATACCCTATCCCTTCTAGATTTGAACATATAACCTCTTAAAAAAACACTCAATAAAAAAATTGTAATTAATATGCATAACATGATCTACATGCAAATACTTTATTGAAAACATAGCAGAGGTTGATAAACTATGAAATCTAATATGCCCAGGAATCAGTGGAATGTCTTGCAGGTTTGCTGAGTGAAGCCTAAACGATTTTTCTCTCTGTCAAACAATATGTAAAAATTCTGCTGCTGATAGTTTCCAGCGGGTCCATTATCAACCTCTGAATCAAGAGCTTCGGAGCTAATCATTGTCAAGCAGATCGAATCAAAACTGCTAAAATAATTGAAATAGTTGGCAACAGGCAGCACCATGTCTGAGCCACCCTTGAAATAAAATGCAAACTCAGGCAACGGAACATTATCTAGACCAGAGATATTGTAACAGAGTCCCATACCAGTCTTAGCTTCAACTTCAGTAGCTCGTTTGTATCCAATCTGAGAAGCAAACCCAGCCGCAATCTTCTCATAGATTTTTTTGTTAAAGATAGTGAAAGTAGTTCCCGAATCTATTATGGTTCCTCCATGGCCTTTGGTGTCGAATCTCAATAATTTAGAAGGCAGATTCAAGCGTTTTCTGCCAATACTGACCCCTCTGAGACGAACATAATAGAAAGAGTTGTACCCAGAAGAAGGAGGAGCTCTGGAATTGATTAGAAAGGGAGTGTAATTCAAAGAGATGTCGCTGGGGACCGCCTTGTCATCAAATCCTTGGGAAGGCATAGACAGAGCCCCTCTACCAAATCTTGCAATACCAGAAGGTTGATCAATGGAAAGCAACGAAAGGTTGATCAATGGAGAGCTTTATTGCTCGCCTTCCGTCTTCCAGAGGTAAAGTCAAGGTCTCCAAGAGGAGCAGCCCCGCTGTGAGTCCGGTTCCATACTCAAGTTCATAAACCGGGCAAGTAGTATGAGAGCAATTCTTGGCGGCGGAGCAATTACCACAGAAGCTCTCGTGTTTTTACCATAAAAGGTTTTGCAGTTTCGATCAGCACAAGTTAGAAGCTCATGAGATGTCTTGTAGGAAAGCTAATAATGAATAATGGGTATTCAGATCTGTGATATTAATAGGCATAGGAGGATACTAATTGATCCAAACTGACATAGTATGAACGGAGATAAGGAATTGAAGAAAATCAAGTGTTCCACATTCTCTTCACTTGACTTGACCTGGTTAATATAAGTTATTTCTTCATCCACCTGCTGAGAAGTACCGAAGAAACCGCGGCAAATGCAACGCAGGTCAATCAAAATCCACGACGTACTGCAAGAATTTCGACGAGCGTTATAATTTTCTCATTGAGAAGTAACAAGGAAATTGCTGTTCTTCACTAACCAGAAATTAAACTGTTAATTGGTGGAACTTTTCATTATTATTAAATTGTGTTGTTGGTTATATTTTTACGAATAAATTTATATAAATTACTATTTTTTGTTCCTCAAAATTCATTTTTTAATGTAGAAATGGATTCAACATGTTAAAAAAACTCTCAGAACATTTGGATTGGTTATCTTTTTACGAATAAATTTACACAAATCACTATTTTTTTTTCCTTAAATTTCATTTTTTAATGTAAAAATGGATTCAACATGTTAAAAAATCTCTCAGAACATTTGGATTGTACAAAAATAATCACTTAAATCTACTAATCCAATTTCTCGTAAAATTTCAATTAAATATCCCAAAAAAATTTTAATTTCATAAAATCTTTAACCTACAACTTATTAAACTACATTTAAATTTCTATCCAAAATCCACAAATCAACCGAAATTCACGCGGGTCTAGACTTTGCCTTGAAAAATAAAACGGTCGAATTGCGTGCGTGCGTGCCTTCACAAATCAACCGAAATTCGATAAGTGTAGACTTCGCCTTGAAAAGTAAAACGGTGCAATTACGTGCGTGCCTTCCAATGTAGAGACTTCTACTATCTCATTGATAAAAGAAAGAAAATCAAGATGGTTAAACACGCTAGTCGACTTTATGTGGTCTACTGAAAAAGGAAGAAAATTCAGATGGTCAAACACGCAAGTTGACTGTATGTGGTCCACGAAAAAAGAAGATTAAGATGACCCACATTAGTTGTAAGTAATTTTAAATTTCTTAGAGTGTTAAAAAATCAAATTTTGTTTTATCATTATCATTTTTCAACATCAATTAATTGAACTTTATTTAATCTAATTAAAAAATTCATATATATAAAATTTTCTTTTGTGAATTGAGTTTAATTAGAGTAGTTGAGACGAATAATTGTTATTTTTCCCACTAAAATTCAATTCTCATAAGTGACATGTTGAGCTTTTGATGAGTATATTTGTTGTAATGGTTTCGACCTTTGTTGTTTATGGACCTTGTGTTCAAGATTTTAGAGTTTAACCTAGATACCATCTTAGATCTAAAAATATATATATAAATCTCTCTTTTATATATCAATATTTTTATTATATATATATATATATATATATATATATATATAGTTAGTTAGTTAGTTAATTAGTTAAAAGCAATATTGTAGACATATATCATAATTTTACAATAATCTTCTCTACCTCCATAAAAAAATGATCTATCCAAGTGTTGTGTAAAAAGAAGAGTGGAATAGAATTGCCAACCCTCGGTATGACAACCAGTGTAAAATTGCTAGAAAATCCATTAGGGATGTGTGTAATGAGTCTTTGAAATACATGCAAAACCCTAATTAAAAGAAAAAAAAAAGCACTACATAAATAGAAAGCAAGATAATCTTTTGCACATTTCTAAGCTAGATCCAAAAAAAATTTGTCATAAAACTAAAGAAAATGTTATGATTCCTCTGACATACTATAATTCCTACCTTAAAAATATTTACAAATCTCATAATGTCCTAGACAAAATCCCAAAAGTTTTTATAGAACATGATGTTTTTTTATATTGAAGACATAAAGATTGGGGTTAAGCGACTTACAAACAGAAAATCTAAGGACATCGAGGGATACCAAGCTGAAATATTAAAAATTGGAAGGCTTATTCTGATCCCTTACATACACAAGCTCTTCAATTTAGTAGTCAAGTAGGGCTTCCATAAACCTTGGACTCAAAGCCTCACTATGCCTATTTTTAAAAGTGGGGATAAAAGAAATCCCTCTAATTATAGAATCGTTATGATTAGCCCCATTTTATCCAAGCTATATGGAAGTATTTTAGAAAAGAAGATAAGCATATGACTAGAAAGCCACGAAAAAAGAGCTAAAGGTCATGCTAGTTTTACAGGTTATCGTTCAATTGTGGACCGCCTTATCATGCTTAGGATCATTGCAGAGGAGTGTCGCAATAATAAAACCAATCTCCTTTGTTGTTTCATTGATTTTAGGAAACATTTTGACACCATGCCTGGGACCAACCATTGGAATAGGTTAGAAGAGATAAAAGCTCCTTTCGAGCTGAGAGTTGTTGCGGTAAGGTCGTATGAGAATGTTATTACAAAGTCTAGAAGCACTAAGGGTTGGTCAGAGGAAATTAACTGCAATATAGGAGTCAAGCAAGCTTGTCCCCTATCCCTACCCTTTTTTGCATTTACATTGACAAGTTAGAAGATTGTTTGGAAGTTGTAGGTTGTGTTGGACCAAATCTTGATAATATAGTAATCATCCTTCTTATATATGGCGATGATATTGTTTTTATGACAAGGAATCCCTATGATCTTAGTAAGCAGCTTAGAATCCTCAAGGACTTTTGCTCTAGTACAAGCAAGATTGTGAACACTAATAAAATAAAGGTTATGATCGTTAAATCCAACAAGATTGTCTATGATAATTTTGTATATGACAATAATATCTTGGAGGAAGTGCCTTCGTACAAGTATCTTGGAATTGATATTCATCACAAGCTCAATTGGAACTATAGCATTGAGAAAATGATAAATGGAGGGTGGAAAGCTTATTATGAGCTTGAAAATAATTGTAAATTACTAAACCTTTGGCTATGGGATAAGAAAAACTCCACTTTGAGACACTTGTCACTCCCCTCTTATCTTATATATGGGATGTGAAGTTTGGGGATGCAACGTCTCTCTAGAATCTTGGAGAAAGATAGAAGATCCAAAATAATTTTATAACTTATAATCTCAAAATTAAAGGAAATACACCCTATCATGTCTTCCTCATAGAAGTGAGTATTTCCCCCATTGAGAACACATCTATGATTAGGTACTTAATGTACCTTGAGATCAATATAAACAACATGGATAACAAGGAGGGTCCCAAAATTGCTTGGAACTCTAGCCAAAACCTGTAATAAATTAGGATGGTATAATGATACAGTCTTGGATAAGTCATTGGGGAATAAAATAAGAAATTATTCTATAGATAATTGATGATAGTAAAAATATGGCTTCAAGGAGAATCTCTCTGATTAGATAAGGGTAGAGGATAAAATAAAATACAAAGAATATTATAGCTGGTGGTTAACTAGTGAAGATCAAAATTATCTATACATTTTGACTATGGTGTAAGAGATTCAATATTGCAAAATAAGAACTGAATTTTCATGAGTTGCATGGTGAAATTGGGCATTGGGAAATCCCAAAACACTATGACAAGTAAGAATTTGTCATCTTTGTGACAACAAGAAGGTTGAAGATGAAAAACACTTTCTCCTATAATTCCCTACATATACCCAAATTAAATATCAATTTCAAAATATTTGTCATAACATTGACCTTCCTAACCTTTTATGTCATCAAAACTTGGAATGCTTATTTTAATGTTTTTCAAGCATGAAATATAATTTAAAGAAATTCTAAATCTCTTGTTTTTATTAAGGTCCGATAGGACATTAACCCTAACCACCATCATCATTATTGTTTATTCTAAGTTTTTTTAAAAGTATATATAAGATAATATGTATGTGACGACATCTTTATTGTTAATTTAACATTTTTCAATAAATGCGATAAGTTATATGAGATAAAACGAAGTATACATTATTTATCAAAAGTTATGATTTATGACATATTTCACATATACTTTTATTATTAACTATTTCTTATATACTTCAATTTGTTTGTAGTCAGTTGGGTCTAGTTAATGTGGTTGTGAGGAAAGATAGTTATCCTCTCCATTCAAGTTCAATAGAATTATGTGGTGAAGGTTGGTATTTTTTTGTTATTTACTATGTCTTTATTTAAGTTATTTTAAAAGTAATAAAATTTATTTATAAATTGATATGTGTTTAAAACAAAATTACATCTTTCAAAGAGCGGGGCTTCTAAGGTGGAGCAAATAAGGGGGCTCACTAGGTGAGTGTGGTGCGTGGGGCATTTTCTTTCTCAATAACTCTCATAACAAAGGTGAATTGTTTTCACTTTGGATTTACTCAAGATTGCGCTCAAACACAAGGTAGAAATGATCCATATTCTAGGTGATTCTAAGCTAGTAATTAGCTAGTTAAATGGCAAGAGAAATGTCACTAATATAGTCTTAAAGCCTATTATTAATAGAGTACAAGTATTGAGAGGTGATTTCAAAGAAATTTCCTTTACTCACGTTTACAAGGAATTCAACCACATAGAAGATACTCTTTGAAATGAAGCTTTGACTATTCAAGAAGATGCACTCATTTAGACTTACCTAAGGGCAATACAAAAGTTTTTTTTTTTTTTTTACAACACAAATGTTTCTTTTTTAATAATATTATATGCACAGACGTTGCAAAAGGGTGTGTTTGGTTCTTCTTGGCCCTGTTTGTTGGAATCTTTTGATCTCTTAAAAGTCTATTCAAAAATTAAATGTAAGGCATGATTGCAAGTAGCATTAATTTCTTACCTTTTAGAAAGATTGGTTTTAGGGTCTATAGATCAACTTACCATGTGTTGATTTCTTTTTAAATATTAATTAAAGGTATGAAAATAATAAAAATAAAGGAGAAATTAATAAATTCATATAAAAATTACTAAAATATAAATTTATATTAAGAAAATAATATATAAATATATAAAGAGAATGTTTTGATTTTATACTTTACTAATGTGTTATTATTAAGAATATATTTTTAAACTATAAACATTTAGTGGTATGAATTCATTTAATAATTTATAAAATAATTAAAATATAACAAAATAATGTATAAATGTTATTAAAATGATTTGTATATAAAGAAATAATAATAGCATATTAAGATTAATTATAGGTACTAAGCAATTAGATATAATAGGAAATTATATATATATATATATATATATATATATCTTATATATATATATATATATATATATGGAGATTCTGATAGATTGGGGGGGATTATTTATAAGCCCGGAGGACGCATTGTTGTTAACTTTGCTTGGGGACTTGGAACTTTAACCAATAATGAATCAGAGGTCTTTTCGTTTTATGAGAGCATCAAATTATATCTTTCCCATCAAATTAGTAATCTTATCACATATGGACATCAGGAGGCATATACTTATATATATATATATATATAGAAGAGAGAGTACACCATATTTCTCTTCTACGATTGGAATTATTCTTTGAGGACACTAGTGTGCAAGTGATCCAGTTCATTATATGATTATTTGTTTCAATTACAGTTATCATGATGTTGTAGTTGATGATACATTATTTGATTATATTCATATCGACATGTGCTATTGATTGTTTTTCTCTGAAGATTAATGAGAAGGACTACAGACGAAGGTGAGGAATGCCAATGGCATGGAGTGATTCCTTGGACTCAGTTGAGTGGGGTGAATATTTATGGTTTGAGTATTTTGACAATTTTGGTAATTTACTATGTTTAGCAGTTTTAGGGTCACCATGGAATTTCGAGGCGGAGTTTTGAGGCCCTATATGACGTTTTTTGGGTATCTACCGATCAATAAAAGTTGTTGTGAAATTTTTGTCAACAATTGTAGTCCTTCACGACGAATCTTTCCAATGGGCTATCCTTTACCTAAAACAGAGATCGTATGAAAAATTCACGACCAATTGATGTACTCCTTACTAAGCAGAAATTACATGGTGAAGCTGCTCTCCTAGGGTTAGGTTTTTGGGATATCTAGGGTTTTGACATTAATTTTTATTATAAAAAAGTCTTAGAAACCTCATTGAAATATGCTTCTTGCGGGCCATGAAGAATGAGTAAATACATCTCTTCTCGAGATAAGGTGCCACCATTCAACAAACGTTTTTCTCTTTTACAGTTTCATCTTCTGTTCCCTTATTGAATAAGCAGTTTTGACGTATTTATTATGTTAAGCATATCCCCGTTAGTAATGTGATCAATTTGTTCTGCTAGCAAAATAGGATGTTGGTATTACGAGCAATACGCTTCCTTGTCGTCTTAATCATAAATACAGTACAAAGAATTGGGTCTCGAGCTTGTTTTTCTTGAGGGAAAAGCTCTCTCACATGCCCAATCAACCTCTCATGGTAGGAGAAAGAAAGATGACAAGACAAGAGGTCCTTTCAAAATTTTGCTTGAGAATCCCTCGTACAATAGAGAGCAGATGATGGATAGTTCCATATGGAAATCATTGAGCGACTACCTGTGATGACATATTCTTTGGCGGGCGCCGCTATAAGTTTACAAAATAGAAACTTAGTATTCGTATTTGAAGGTCGAGGATAGGCGTAGATGGGTGCTTAAACAGGCTGGTTGAATCTACTAGAAGGGTATTTTTATCTCCATAACTTTTGAATGAGAAAGAAGCTTTCTCTCCTCAAGGTCATTCCCTATGTCAAATATTAGTGGGAAACTTTCTTTGAGCAAAGGTAAACAGAGTAAACCTCATTATTTACAATCACAAACACCTGGGCATCCTTCAGGGATATTATTAAGTAACAATACTACCATTTTGGAAGTTATGATGACTTGTATACCAAATGGACCACATTGTGGAAAGAGACCAAAGTAGTGCAGAGTTCAAAATATCTTCTGCACCTTATTGCACCAAAGGTGACGTTTGTTTAAAGTATAAATTAAATTACACTCCACTTTTGGAATTGTCTGATTTGAAATGGAATTTCTGAACATATCATCCTTAGTGAGCTATGTTATGTCATCAATCAAGCGAAACTCAAAACTGGCGACAATTTGGGCCGGGGAACCCCTCAGAACAAAAGCTGAAGAGGAAAGTGTGGCCCCAACCCACAGAATAAAGGACAGGGAAAATATGGACATTATCAGGAAAACCAATCCAAGACAAAAAAAAAGAACATGGGAAAGACCAAGAAGATACCGAAGTGGATTTTTAACTTCCTATGGAGCCCTTGGCATAACAACGCTGGCTTCCACTCCAAAATTGGTTAGGATTGCCGAAGTGAAAACCTTTGAATTGAATCTTGGGTTCGACTACGAGGTCGAGAACTAGAAACGAGGATCATTGATGCAGAACTTGGTTCCACTGTTTCTACCACCAAAATCTGACTTGAACCCGGATGAGCGGAAAAGAATTTTCTCTTCATTTCTGCATATGTGGGTAAAAGGCACTTGGCGCTCTTCGCCGTTCGATACTTGATGGCGAAGGAAAACCTCATCTGATAGAAGAGGTTGTCAAAGCGGGTGGCCACTGAACAACGCCACACCAACCAGGCCATTGGATATACACACCAGAAGAGCCGATCTCGCGTTAGCCAGGTGTCGGCGTTATGACATCAAGCCCTTCAAAAGATGAGGTATTGTGTGATATTTACTCCTCTTGAAGTTTGTATTGTTCTTTTTGGGCCAAACTTATTTATGGAAACATCATGTTGTATGTGAGTCTAGGCCTTGGTGTTCGGTATTACTTGGTGATTGTAATACCGATTACCTAGATGTTATTTCTGTTTCTACTAAAGCAATTATGGAAGGTCATCTCTCATGGGGGTTTGTGGCTTCTTGGTGATTGGCTTTAGAATGAACTAAAGATCCACTGACCACATCGAGTCTCTGGTAGACTCTCAGTAAACAATAGATGAGTCATGAAGAATGTAAGATATCTTCTACCCCTCACCCTATCAGGTACCGCATTAGGTCCAAGCACCCGATCGACCCTCGAGCGCTTACTTTGCCCAATGGGTGGTCATGCTTCATGGCAGAGAATGAGGGATCAGTAGCAAATCAAAAGCTGCTCCACAAGGGGGTGCATCCGTCCCATCCTCACATCACCTTGTGGGATCCCAATGATGCTAGTGTAGAAGAAAGATGAATGACTCTGCATTGATTGCAGACCTTGAACAAAATACCATTCGGGAGCTGGTACCCAATTCCCTGAATCAACAACCTCGTCAGCTCACGGAGGCCAAATACTTTAGTAAGATTGATCACAATTCAGGCTACCACCGGGTCAGATAGATAGATGTATGGAGACTGCCTTCAATTCAAAGGAGGCCTTTTTTGAATGGTTGATCATGCCATTCGTTTTGACAGTGCTTTATACACTTTCCTTGAGGATGATGGATGATATAATGGGACCATTCAAGTAAACCTACTTTGTAGTGGTACTAAGAAATAAATATAAGATTAAATGAAGAATACTAAGATATCTCCTCCTCACCTACAAGGGTACCTACAAACTTCCAAGTCAAACATCCAATAGATATGACCCCTAGTGCACCTATACCTAAAGGGACTAGTCTATCATCGTTCACTGATGAAAAATGAAGAAATAAAGCACCATATCCAAGAGATGCTCTAAAAGGGGCACATCCATCCCATCATCACCTTGTGGGTCCCAATGCGTGTTGAATTGGAAAGAGATGGAACCTAGTGACTGCATTGATTACCAAACCTTGAATAAAATCATTGAGCTGGTACCAATAACCTGAATCACGGCTTGACCTCCTTGATCAACTCCGAGGCCCGAAATACTTTAGTGAGGATTGATGCAGTCACAGCTTACCGGTCCCAATAGAACATACATGTATGGAAGACTGCAGCCTTCAATTCAAAGGAAGGACTTTTGAATGGTTGGTCATGCTTCCGCTGGTTTGACTTTAGCCACTTTCATGAGGGATGATGATATATCTTTGCGACTATTCGATAATACTTTTGTAGTGGTGTATCGGATGACATTCTCATTTACAACAAGTCTTGGGTAGAACACTTGCAACATATTCGGTGGGTTTTGCACACCCTGTGACAAAACAAACTATATGCAAACTTAGAAAAAATGTTCCTTCACGTGGACAAGACCCATTACCTAAGCTACATCTTTGATCAACATGGTGGCATGTGGATCCATCCAAGATACAAATCATTAAATTTGACTAGCAGGCCCAACCAACCATACTCATCGAGCTTTAAATTTTCTTGGGCTTTTCCAATTTCTACCACAGGTTAGTGTTGGGATTCTCCCATATTGCATAGGCCCTCGGCCAAGTAACCAAGGGTGGAGATAAATCCAATTTTTCCTAGTTTGAATCATAGTAGAAAGCATTCCATGATTTGAAACACCACCTTTGTTCGACACCAATAATCACTCTATCGGATTTGCAACAAACCTTGAAGATTGATATATATGCTTCAAACTATGTTGTAGGCGTCGTTCTCACTCGCGACCAACCACCTCGTGGCCTATCATAGTGAGGACACTAAAGATGTCGTAGAAACCTACGACAACGAAATAATACTACATTATTACAGAAAACTGCCACTAATTGAGAAATTACATTCTTGGGAAGAGGAAATTCACCCACATTGATCATAAGCCTTTGGGTTCCATAGGACCTAGAAAAATTACAGACCTCCATCAAAAAGTGGTCCACATACTTACAACTATTCCACCTCCACATCAAGTATTAAACATGAAGCACCAACAGCGTCGTTGATTGCCTCAATAATGAACATGATAAGCGGAGCCTTTCCTGGCATAAACCATGTTTTTATGCTTGTTTTCACTTGAATTATAGAGTGTGGTGGTTTTCTACTATGTATGTGTAATTTTGCAAAGCATTGTAACCTCACTTATATTACTGGATTTCAGTGGTTTTATTAGACTAAAGTTTTGACAAGTGTTATAATATTCAAAATCATCAAATCCATATATCATCAATCTTATTCCTAACTATTTCTTTAACTTTCTTCCTTGCCCTCCCTTCGGTCAAGCAAGCAATACACTTTCCTGGATACATGAATGTGAAACTAAAGAATATAATACTAAGGTTAGAAAGCTTATCAACCACAAGAAAGACGTCCCCCAACTGGTCAACTCCTATTCAATAGGCAATGCTTATTAAACTTGGTAATTTGATGGGTGAAGGAGATATACGATTGAAAAGACGGAAGATCCAATGACTACTACAAAATGCATTATCTAAGATGTCTGGAAAAGTTGAAACAAGACCTGATATGATTCGTTCGTTATGGGTAAAGCCAAAATTTTCGGAGATCAGGTGATCTTGCTTTCATATCATCTCTATTAAACATTATTAATTTAGATTTAAGAAATATTATGATTTCAACACACATAGTTCATAAAGGTACAAAATTTTCCATTTTTAAACTAAATAATTTTTTTAATATTGAACACTTTATTAGCAAAATGTATATTCTTGATATTAGTGAACTTCATTAATATGTTTATAAACATTTATAATTGTAAATTTCCTTATATAAAAATAAAGTTAAAGTTGTGCTGGGAAATTAAAATAACATTAACACAGAGGTGATGATCATCATAATCAATCACCTTCTGTCGAATAATAAATGTTAACACAATACATCCAAATAACACCAAAAAGTGAAGGCAAATCTCTAAATCCATCAAAGTAATACAAGATTCAAAGTCAATAAAACTAAAACTAAGTATGTAGCTTTAATTTTTGTTTTTAAAATTTAACTAATTTAAAAAATAACAAAAGTTTTTAGGTTATGAAGTTAACCGGGTTATAAATATTATTGGACATAACAAAAATAATACAAGTAGTTTTTAGGTTATGAAATTAACATGGTTATAAATATTATTGGACAAATTAGTTTTTAAGTTATGAAATTAACGTGGTTAGAAATATTATTGGACAAATAAATTGAATATATGTGTTTATTTTCGATCACAAAAACTCATCTATTCATAGTATATTTTAGAATATGTGATAAATAGTGATAACCAAGCAATAATAATAATCTATTTTTTAAAGTCACAACCTTTAAAATACATATCAAGTGTATTAAGAGGTATGAACAATTTTTTTTTTAGTAAAATCTACTAAATTATACATACCCTACCCGCTATAAATCTTAACTTATAACCTTTAAAAAAAACGCAATGATACACTCTCAATACTATGCTTATGCTAATAGAATAGTAGTAAGTAGTAAGGAAACTGTATCATCTTCAATGCCAATCAATATCTATTGCTTTGGCAATGAATCGTACAATCCCACACTGACGTCAATATGGAACACAGACATGTTGATGACACAGGAGTTAAGGTTACGATTCTACATTACATAACATGATCTACATGAAAATACTTTATTGAAAACACACCAGAGGTTGATAAAATATGAAATATAATATGCCCAGGAATCAGTCGAATGTCTTGCAGGTTTGCTGAGTGAAGCCTAAAGCGATTTTTTCTGTGTCCAAAACAATATGTAAAAATTACAGCGATGATAGTTTCCCCAAGATCCTGGCGGTCCATTATCAACCTAGAATCAAAATTGAAGACCTGTCATTAATCAAGCGGTCAGATCAAAGCGCTGCAATCTTTGAAATAGTTGGCAGCAGTAGCTCATGTCGAGGCCACCCTTGAAATGAGAGAAATGCAAACTTCGGTGACCCGAGCACGTTATCTAGACCGGAGATATTGTAGCGAGTCCCATACCGGTCTTAGCTTCAACTTGATTGGCTTCGATGCGTATCCAATCGAGGAAACAAACCGAGCAGCGTCTTCACCAGATTTTTTGTTAAAGATAGTGAAAGTAGTTCCCGAATCTATTATGGTTCCTCCATGGCCTTTGGTGTCGAATCTCAATAATTTAGAAGGCAGATTCAAGCGTTTTCTGCCAATACTGACCCCTCTGAGACGAACATAATAGAAAGAGTTGTACCCAGAAGAAGGAGGAGCTCTGGAATTGATTAGAAAGGGAGTGTAATTCAAAGAGATGTCGTTGGGGACCGCCTTGTCACCGAGGACCAGTTATCTTTTCTTGTTCTCTTCATCAAATCGGTGGCTCTGAAGGCAATACGCAAATCTATCTTTGCCAATTATGTGTTGATGACTCAGCTGGGAAGGCATAGACAGAGCCCCTCTACCAAATCTTGCAATACCAGAAGGTTGATCAATGGAAAACAACGAACATTCCACTACGAAATGCTTTATTGCTCGCCTTCCGTCTTCCAGAGGTAAAGTCAAGGTCTCCAAGAGGAGCAGCCCCGCTGTGAGTCCGGTTCCATACTCAAGTTCATAAACCTTTTAAAGTTTACATTGGCAGAGTTAGAAGATTGTTTGGAAGTTGACATTGACAAGTTAGAAGATTGTTTGGAAGTTGTAGGTTGTGTTGGACCAACTCTTGATAATATAGTAATCATCCTTCTTATCTATACTGATGATATTGTTCTTATGACAAGGAATCCCTATGACCTTAGTAAGCAACTTAGAATCCTCAAGGACTTTTTCTCTAGTACAAGTATGATTGCGAACACTAATAAAATAAAGGTTATGATTTTTAAATCCAACAAGATCGCCTATGATAATTCTGTCTATGACAATAATATCTTGGAGGAAGTGTCTTCGTACACGTATCTTGGAATTGATATTCATCACAAGCTCAATTGGAACTATAGCATTGAGAAAAGGATAAATCGAGGGTGGAAAACTTATTATGGGCTTGAAAATAATTGTAAATTATCAGACCTTTGGCTATGGGATAAGAAAAAACTCCACTTTGAGACTCTTGTCACTCCTATTATCTTATATGGATGTGAATTTTGGGAATGCAGTATCTCTCGATAATCTTGGAGAAAGATAGAGTAGATCCAAAATAATTTTATAACTTATAATCTCAAAATTAAGGGCAATACACCCTATCCTATCCTCTTCATCGAAGCGAGCCTTTCCTCCATTGAGAACACATCTATGATTAGGTACTTGATATACACAAAATTGCTTCAAACTCTAGCCAAAATCACCAACGACTCAAGCGAGGATGGCATAATGATGCCAAGTCTTGACTAAATCTTTGGGGAATAAAGAAAGAAGTTATTCTACAGAATACCGATGATATTAAAAATATTGTACAAGCTAAATTCAAGGAGAATCTATGATGTGATAAAGAATTAGAGGATATATATATATATATATTATAAGGAGGTGGTTAACCCTAACCTTTAAGATCAAAAGTATTTCTATGTTTTGACTAGTGTAAAGAAGAGAATAAATTTTGCTAAAATAAGAACTAATTCTCATGAGATGCATAGTGAAATTGAGCATTGGGAAACCCCCAAAACACAATGGCAAGAAAGAATACATCCCAATTTCAAAATATTTGTCAAAATACCAACCTTCCTAACCTTTTAATCCATCAAAACTTTAGTGATCTTGGAATGGTTATTTTAATGTTTTTCAAGCATCGAAATAACATTTTAAAGAAATTCAAATAATTTCTTTCTTTTATTAAGGTCCGAATGACCAATTTTGGTCTTAGTGGATGTTAACCACCACTATCAATATCATTATTGTTTATTCTAAGTTTTTTTTAAAGTCTATATAAGATAATATGTATGTGACGTCATCTTTATTATCAATTTAACATTTTTCAACACAATAAATCGATAAGTTATATAGATAAAACAAAAGAATAAATTAACATCAAAGTTATGATTTATGACATATTTCACATATACTTTTATTATTAAGTATTTCTTATATACTTTAATTTGTTTGTAGTCAGTTGGGTTTAGTTAATATGGTTGGGAGGAAAGATTGTTATCCTCTCCACTCAAGTTTAATAGAATTATGTAGTGAAGGCTGGTATTTTTGTACTGTGTATTTACTATGATATTTATTTTGAGTTTGTTTTAGAATATTAAAATTTATTTATATAAATTGATAATAAATTTAAAAAAAAAAAATACATCTTTCAAAAGAGTGGGGCTTCTTAGATGGAGTAAATCAGGGCTTACTAAGTGAGTGTGGTGCGGGGGCCATTTTCTTTCTCAATAACTCTCATAACAAAGATGAATTGTTTTCACTTTGGATTTACTCAAGATTGCGCTCAAACACAAGGTAGAAAGGATCCATATTCTGGGTGACTCTAAGCTAGTAATTAACTAGTTAAATGGCAAGAGAAATGTCACTAATATGGTCTTAAGGCCTATTATGAATAGAGTACAAGTATTGAGAGGTGATTTCAAAGAAATTTCCTTTACTCATGTTTACCGGGAATTCAACCACAGAGAAGATACTCTTTCAAAGGAAGTTTTGACTATTCAATAGGGTTGATCAAGGTGGATATCAGTGACCACCCACCTATTCCACTGGCTCAAAAAAGAGTTTTCCACCTTGACAATTTTTCGACAATTTTTCGTGTTCCAAACTTCTGGGGTCGTTTTGAGGCCCTAAACAATTTTTTTTGGGGATTTGGGGCCCAGGTGGCTGCTGGAGGCACTAACCTGGGCTAGTAAAAAGATGTTCTTCTCGGTTAGACCTTTCCAACGAGCTATTGTGCACCTAAATGAAGATCGTATGCAAAAGTTACAACCCCAGGAAGTTGATGTACTAACTTACCCAAACGAGGCCCACATGACTTTTGGCGCTTTATCTCCTATGGTTAGGTTTTTGGATGTTTAGGGTTTTTGACATTCTTGTTTATTGTAAAAGGCCTTGAGAGCCTCATTGTAACCATCTTCTTGTGAATGAGTGCAACCGTCACATCTATTCTTAGAGATAAGTCGCCACCATTCCAACAAGCTTGTTTTCCGCTGCATTTTACAATTTCAACTTATTTCCTTATTGAATAGAAAACCATTTTTACTGTACACTGTTATTTTGTGTTAAGCATATTTTAATATTTTGTATTCGTTTAGTTCTGCTCATAAAATTTGGATTAAGAATGCAGCCAGACTTTAGAGATAATTCTCCTTAGGAAGCATTACAAAAAGTTCTTTTTTTATAGACAACACAATTAGGTGGAATCACGAAGGTGGGTTACACTTTCGTGACAATCGGGTCTCCAAAATTTCGAAAAACCTTTTTTCGGCCGAATTAAAAATATTTTTCGGCCGAAAGATACTATTTTCGGCCGAACTATTTTTTGGCCGAAAACATAAACGTCAAATCGAACGGTGCAATAATCGCCCCCTCGATTTGCGTGTAGAAATTTGGTCGGCCAGATATTTTCTTTTCGGCAATAAGTTTTCGGCCGAAAGTTAGTTCGGCCGAAAGATTATTCGGCCGAACATTAGTTCGGCCGAACTATCTTTCGGCCGAAAGATTGTTTATATATTACCCACACATTGATTTTTGAACGTTTTCGAAAAATTGTGAAGTCGCGAGCGTAAGGTTGTGGAGGACACCGAGCGCAGGTGGAGGACGTCGGGAGTTTACCGAGAGCTGGTGGAGGACGCTGGGAGGTTGCGAGGTCGTGGAGAGGTAGCGGAGTTCGCAGGGGTCGCGGAGAGGTAAGCTTCAAATTTCCCCAGTATGTATATGGAACAATCTTAGTTATGGCCTTCCTATCTGATTATTATTGTGAATTATATATATATATATTGTTACAGATGCGAGCATATTTCTAATTTCCAATAGTATCGATGTACAACTCTGCATAAAATTACATATAAATTGGTTGTGTCGACTGTTGCCTCTGAATGTATGTAAGCTTTCATTGACATGATAATGAATGACTTTTAATGATGATTCAAACCATTGTAATCTAAGCCTTGAATCTGGAATGTCTATTATAATTTAGGAACCAAGCTAGATGAAATTCCTCATAATTTCCTCACGCCACTTTTGACCGCACAGTGAATCGACTGGCTTGTTCCTGTGATAGTATTCATTGTGTAATCATGGTTCTCCCTGTATAATTAAATACATATATTAATGCCGGATGTTGTTTCCGATATGGTTCAGCTCCAAGAGAAACCATTGCTATATGGAAAATTACTTCCAACGATGATTCTTGACCCTCGACTCTCGTTTTGGGAAGTTATGAAATTGGAATTTCAGTAGAGAAAATAATTTAGTAGCCGAGAAATTCGGCCTTGTTTTGGGGTTGGTGTTATTTTCGAAATCTTAAAATCGCTTGATGAAAACTGTCGAGAGATTAATCTCTACCAGATGCAGCTATTTTGAA
>SNQJ01S0187891.1:3187-18412 GCA_010110895.2 Picea sitchensis | reverse complement strand
CATGGAGGAACTCAACGCAATGGGGACCATTGCTTCCTAAGGAGGGAGGATTGATCTAGGTGGATATCGGTGGCCACCCACCTTTTCCAACTGGCTCAAAATAGTTTTCTCGCAATTTTGGCAATTTACTATTTTTAGCAGGTTTAACTTCCGGGGCCATTTCGAGGGCCTAAATGAAGGTTTTTTGAGATTGAGGTTCTCAATGATAGCCGAATGCATAATTGAGCCCCCAAAATGAATCTCCTCAACGATACTTTTTCAATGAGCTATCACACGCCTAAAACGGAGATCGTATGCAAAAGTTACGACCCCGAGAAGTTGATGTACTACCTTACCCAAATGGGGCCCACATGACTTTTGGTGCTTCATGTCCTAGGGTTAGGTTTTTGGATGTATATGAATTTTGGCATTCCCTTCTATTGTAAAAAGGCCTCTAGAGCCTCATTGTAATCATGTTCTCATGGATGCGAGTAGCAGCCACATCTCTTCTCAGAGATAAGCTACCAGCGCCCTAGCTAGTTTATTTCCATTCTGTCTGTAAGCATATTTCAGTCATTTGTTATTAATGAAATGAAGTCTTATTTCCATTGCATCTCTGCGTTTATGTGTATTTTTGTATTTCATTGTGTTCCTACATAAATCCAGATCAGGGGTTTGGTCCCAAATGGGTCCTGGAGATTGGATTCACATAAGTCCTTTGATGCATAGTCTTACAAGGCCAAAGAAGGAAAAATTGATGATTTTTCATGTTTAAAGAGTCTGAAAAGAACTTAAAGGAAAATCTATGGATGACATGTTCTTAAATTTAGTCTCGCAAGCCCATAAAAAGTATAAAACAATACAGGGGAGAAGTCTTCTAATAATGTCTGATTAGAGTGTTCATTTTTCGTAATTAGTCTCAGAAGGCCAAAAAAGAGATAAACTACCACTCAAAAGATGCCCTTTCAAACCTTTTAATGAGTCTAAAAGGAAGAAATGTCACTCAAAAATATTTTCATGTTTAGAGAGTTTGAAAAGAGATTAATGGAAACTTGTTGGCAGCAATAATGTAATTTCTATTATTTATAAGTTTCTTACACAGGGTCTCTAAATTTTCACTACTCCTCATGTGCAACGACACTTATTATTTGTTGCCTTTTACATACCTTCCTTTCGATTGTAGTTTTCATGACTGTAAGCATGAAAACTTGCAGCTGGAATTCACACTTGGTTTCCTTTTTTGATCAAAAGATAACTGTTCATATGGTCTATTGTCGAATTGTCGTATTTCTCTATGAACATGGTTGTTTTCCTTGTTTATAACTCCTTGGTCCTAAACGTGTCTTGGTTACATAAGTAAAAAACCTCCCCCTCATCAATATTCGATTAATAGTAATGGGGTTTGATTCATAATTTTTTTTAACACAATGTTTATTTGAAATTTTTACCTTGTAATCAAGTCATGAATGTGTGCGCTCTATGGTATAAAAGCTCTTACATCCTTACACTACCCATATCCCAAGGTATCACATGAGGTACAATGTGATATTATTGCTCTGTATGGCATCGAGCTTCACGATCTCTTTCCCACACATGGTGATTAACGCTCCTGCCTACCATTTCGAACTGTCAGAGCATTGTTTTGTTTGGGGCTATGGCTTTGTGTTTTCTCTATAAAACCCTACCTTCGATTTTCGTGTTGATTCCCTTCTGTTAGCCATGGATCCTTTGGTGAGGATTGAGCCCAATGGCATCCAAACCTTGTTATCGTTTGACAATGCTAGAGACGACTTAGAAAGGAATGACTGGTGTTTGTTTATTGAAAAGTTTGAGGGTTTCAATATGAGAGTTTCTCAAGAGTTCGCATTGACATTCGACGGTTGCAAAGAAAAAATAGGAGACGTGCAACTTGAGGTAAATGAAGATTTTATAAGCCAAGCTACTAGTTTTCCAGCTGTGGGGAAAAAGTGGTTCAAGAACGCAAAGGTTGAAGAGGTTCCCTGGTCATTGTTGTTCACCTCAAGGAAAATTACCAGTTGTGATCGAGGTATGCCTATCTCATCTATAAAACCTAGATGACATGATCTGTTAGCTATTGTGAAACAATTTATTACATGTGAAGGGAGATTTGGGTTGGTTTTCTTGTATCACCTGCGATTGCTTATGAGCTTCATTGATTTCCAGTTGAACATGCCCTATTTCCTCCTTAGAAGTCTATTCAAGATGGAAAAGTGGTTTAAAAGGCAGAAGTCTGATTCTAGTTTGTTCCATCATGGTTTAATCAAGATTATCATTATGCATTAGTTGAAATTAAACAACAATTGTTGGGATGATTTTGTGTTACAAAACGACTTTGGTAATAGCGAGTTGGGACAGGTTGACAAGCCTGTCATCACAGAAACCCTTGTGAAAACTACCATATCTCCTCCTTCACTCATGCCCTGTGATCTCATCTCTAATTTGGAACCCTCGACCTACCCTGATTCTACCCAACCCGACACTCAACCGGATTCGTATCCTAAGAGTTATGTTAAGACTGTTAAAAACCCACAGGGAAAAAGCTTAAAGGCAACGTCGATATTAATTATATGAATAAAAAGGACACTTGCTAGGTTTCATGATGTGCTCGAAACAAACCCAAACCCTGTGCAGACATAAAAAATACAATTGAGGTAAGTGAGGATTCGGATTCGGAAATTGAAAGGTTCTTGGCCGAAGAGTATCCATATTCGTATGGACTTTGTCCTGACAGACCCTATGACTATGTTACCAACCTACCACCGTGTCTAAAGGACAATCCTGATTTTCCTGGAATCAAACTCTGTGATGAACCTACATGTCAAATGGATGATTCTCCATTTGTTAATACTATCAGTGCCAATACACAGTCTCTACAACCGCACTGTAATGAATGTCGATCCTGGATCGACAGGTATTACAAGGATGTGCCTTTACTACAGTCTCGTCTTAAATCTTTGGAATACCATGTGGATTTATTAACAAAGGAGAATAGAAAACTCCAATCCATAGCTCAATCCAAAGACAAACTCCAAGAAACTACAGGGTCTGTTATTTTAAGAACGTGGAAGCAACGACAACAATAGTAAATTTAAAGATTACTTGATTTGTTTGAATCCATTAATTTGAGGTATGATCCTTTTAAAAGTTTAGTATGATTCTGTCTTTCTCAATTTAGGATACACGATTTGTTTTCATATATTACTTTTTAATTTGTTTTGATTGATTGAATAAAATATGATTCTAGTTATAATTATAACTAGTATATTCTGTAGCTAGTTAGAAAAATTCGAATTACTTGTTTTGATAATTGAAAATACATCTGAAATCTTTTTATTGTTATTTGTTAACAAGAACTCATGATTTTCAAACAGATATGAAGAACTGTTGGGATCTTCCACCCATACCATCTTTATGTTTTTAGTAAATAGATTAGGCTGTTAGTTTTTTGTATCAAGTAAAATCTGGGAGGTTGCATCCCCGACATTTTTTGGAACAGATTGGATGTTATCAACAAGAAACATTTTGTTCCTGGAATCTATATAAGTATGTTATTTTGTAAACTTGAAATCATCTCTTCCTGGGGCAAAAACTATGGATTTCTGACTCATAGACTTGAATAGAATATGATATTTGTCACAGCTTTAGCTTCTCCATATCATGTTTTTGTTCAAGTCATGATTATTTCGATTTGTAATTAGATTGTGATTGCTTTAGCTATCGTGGTTTATTGCAGATTGGTATGATAAATTTTTTTATATGTTATCCTTGTTTTATGTCCCATATTTAACATACAGTAATTATTCTGTTCAAACTTGAGATCAAGATATTTATCTTCATCATTTGTTGAACATTTATACACAAGTTTTCATAGCAGGATTTATCTCGGCGTAGTCACTTGTGAAATTATAAGATTGTTGTTACTATATCTCTTATATGTTCTATCATTCAGATTCAATCATTACTGCTTCATGTTTACGAGAAGCATTTGTAGGATCTATTGCAGGTTTGCCTCATCATATAGCGAGATTGGATGTTATATACAATATGAATATGGGATGCGATAACATGTCAGTTTGTTAGTTTAATTTCATTAGTTTAATTAATACATAAATTTCCTGCAGTCTAAACATATTCTACTGTTTGTTATCTCTGTTTTCAATTAGACAGTATGTTATTCCATTTCTTGTTTATAAACATTATAAAAAAATAAATCAAAAAAGATCGAACGATAGCTTTGTTGTTGTTTAATAAATTAATCCATATTCGATTTTCGCGGATTTAGATTAAAATTCGCATTTTGTAAATATTATATATATATTAGAAATAAAGTCATTTGTATATATTATACATACAATAAGTAGACTTATGTTATAAATATTATTTAGTAAACTGTAAATATATATTAGATATGTATATAGTTTTCAGCGAGTGTTATTCATTAAGTCATTTTATCTTCTTTAGTTTTGTTTTTCGCTTTCTTAGGACTTAGATCGGGTAACGGAGCCGCTAAACCCGTCAGAGTGGATCAATCCAAATGGATTGGGTTAAGTAGACAACCCCGGACCGGATTCACTCCTCTAGTTGACAAGCGGTCAATTTTGCCCGTCAACAAAACTCCAAGGGGTTCCTTTTTCATATAAATTTTACAAGCCTAAAAAAGTGATAAAATTATACTTGGACACATTCTCATGTATTTATGAGCATGAGAAAGAACAAATACTAATCTTGGAATTGGTTTCATTTTACACAATCTTGTAACAAAATTAAACTATCCTTGTAATTCCAAGGATAGTTTCATTTTTTAATGGTCTCGCGAGAGACAGGAGAAACTATGCTTGTAGATTATATTTCATTTTTTAACGAGCTTTTCACAAAGAAGAAAAACTATGATTATATATTTTGTTTCATTTTTTAATGACCTTTATACAGAGAAGAAAAACCATGCTCGTAACCTCTCCTTCATCATGGCTTCCAAGAAGAAAATGCTCTTGAAGGAACACATGTTGAGGGATAGATGCCATCCATGGATTCTAGGAGATCTTTGCTATATGGCATAAAAACACTCCAAAAGGAATACATGTCGACAACCTCGATAAGGGTAGTGATATCTGGATCTAATATCCCTATCGAAGAGATGACCATGTCAACTACCACGTCTAAGTCAGGAGAAGGAAGATATTCTCTCTCGTTTGGAGTTGAACTCATGGGACAATTCATTACATAATTGACCCATGGTGGGGCGAACATCGTTGGCATGTATGGACCATTTAGGGAAGGTGGATTATTTCCCATCATATGAGGGTCAATGAATTAAACTTGGTCGATCGTTACTATGTTTACATTATGAGAGAAACATATCACTCGAAAGAGAGTGGACAAAAGATCTCTCATAACATAGACATAGTCTTGCTCGATGACCAATTTCAAATCCAAGGGGTCGTGAAATACCATCACATCAATGTAGAGCATTTTTCATCCCAAATTAACCGGAAACTGAGGAAGAACCCCTAAAGGTTGACTAACTCTTCTATTAAAGGTCAACAGATTATGAGTAATGGACACAAGCTATGGGGAACAGGTTGGGAGAGATCTTACGAAAGAAGAGATATAGACTAGTTCATCAACTAATGACAAGTTGGGAGAGATCTTACCATAATCATTTGGATGTTGAATATTTTCCAAAAGATAAGAAGCCTCTTCCATATGAGGGAAAAGGTGAGAGTGATTATCACCTTCGCATAACATACGGGGAAATTTGATGGTTCTATTCTTCTTACCAACCTTAACGTCACTAGTTTACGGGGTCTCACCAGCATGTCTAGTAGGGGCTAATTACATGGAAGACCACATTTATAATAACTTAGTGTGACCAGTGAAATCCCTTGGAAACTGGTCACCCTTACAAAGTCTGCAAAGGAATTTGGGTTTAGGATTCTTCTTTTTAGAACTGTTGATTTTATCAACACTCCCAGTATGATTAACAATATTTGGTTGATCAGATGCAACATGAATTGATGTGGTTGGAGAATTGGTCTCTTTCTTATTCTTCTTCTTCTCCTTCTGTTCTTCTTCTTCTTATCAACCTCGCTACTAACTTTATATATTTCACTAGGAGAAGAAGGAGAAAGGGAAGGAGACTTGACGAGTGAATAAGGAGAAAGGTTGAAATGAGGTTTATTTTTGGGTGGTGTTCTTAAATACGAATCATTAGGTTCATTCAAAGCATCGATAAAAGTCGATATGAAAAGAGTTGGGAACAACCAAATCGATAAGCTGATGGTGAGTCTCATAAGACTCAACGTGGCAATGCACGGAGGAAAAACATTTCCAAAATAAGGAAAGGAAAAAGGTTCCCCGAGAAAATGGGTTTCTTCATTGGTACTCCTGGGAACTGATTCCATTGAGACTGAGTCGACCTAAGGCCCACTAGGGAATAGAAAAATCACACACTACAAATATAAGAAGAAAACAATGAAACAAACCTTCCTAGAATGAAACCACTAGTTGGTGATGAAATTCAACATCACGAGATCAATATAGGAAGGGGTTGGGATAGAGTGGGTGTATTAGTTACGTTGGAAAGATTCTTAATGGAATTACGCCTTGGTGCAAGTTCCCACATGGTTTTACCCGTGGGTTTACCCTCCAAGGACTTCGAGTGAATTTGACCAATGTCTGACCCAGGTACAATGACAACTGCCCTTCATTGTCACTTTGTGTATTAACCCTGTAGATATAGGCCACCAAGGTTACCAACTCCCAGATAGCCTCCGGGAAGGATAACAAGTCTCAAATTCTTCAAGGGAACTGAATACAAGTGGATCGAAAGACTACTGAGGACCCCACATAGATTCGGTATTCAAGAAGCTCCGAGACCAAATCAAACCAGTTGTTTGTCAGGAAGAACCCCCAATATACAGTCTTTCTTCTACGTGAGTTAAGATTCAGAGGGTAAATATCTTTTTGTCTCCCGCACGTGACCTGGTTTTTAACCACTATGTGAGAGGGGCATCCCATCTATGCTTATATGAACAATTGGATTTACCACTCCCTAGCACAATATTTTATGTTTTTACAATTGGATTTACCACTCCAAAATATGGGCTATTAGGATTCTCTTTGATCCAGGTGGAGACCGACCAATACACTACATATCCATGAAAACACTAACTAAGGATATGGCCACCAAATATACAATGTGGATCCATACCTCCATAACATGAATTGATCACACCCACGAAAAATGCCCAGTGGAGCTACGAGATGACAAAACATAGCCACATATCAAGACAAAGTGGATCTATGTGATAGTATATATATCAACATGCTCAAATGGTCTCCTGTACATTCTGGGAAGAGAAGATAATAGAGTGAACATTCAACCCAAGGTATTCGTCCCAATCCTGATGTGGTACAATTCTAGCCATGTGAATAGATGATTTGATGTCAAACATGGTAGAAAACATTTGATTATTGATCAGTGAGGTTTCCTTCGTGATTTGGGCTGCAGGAGTTTCAACTCTCAAGCCCTATTCCTGTTGACTGGATATCTTCTAGAATGGAAGATATGTTGACATTTGTCCTCTTCAATCAATGGTTCTACCTTCTTTCCTTTATCCACGCGTGATCCCTAGTCTCATCGATCAAATGACACATTTCCGTCCAAACCAACAGACGATATCGATTTCATGATACGGGCTTCGGGAGTTTCAAAAATCAAATTATCGTTTCCTCCTAGAGCATTTCACCCAGAGTCTAGGATCCAACGACGTGTATCCCTCTTGGATCAATGGTCGATATCTCCTTCATGTCTACGAACTTAAGAAATTTCTATTCTCAAACTCTCGTTCATCCTTCCTTTTCTTTTTCCTGGAGTTGACAATCTACTGATGCGTGTCCTCTTTAATCCAATGACTATCCTTCACTCCGGGACTTCGACCTTTGGGACTTCAGGTCTTTGGACAAGTACTGGTGGTAAAATTCCCGAAGAAAAACTTCTAGAGTGATGTAACTATTTTGTTAGTTGATTATGTGTCATAGACGAGAAACTACCACATGTCACTTGGATTTGTGATTTCCACATACCTAAAATGCTGAATCAACTTGACACTTGTCATTGTCTGATTGCACCATGTGTCCTTGATGACATAGTTTTCCACCTATCCTTGCTAATGTGCTCTACTAACGTGGCTTTCCACGATCTAATGGTTATTGTTTGATCTCCATATCCGACAATTGACGAAACTTCGCATTCCGAGGATTTCAAATTTGAAACTTTCTTGAGGGTAAACTCCTCGCATCTCTATACCCGAAGTGAATTTTTTTTGTTTGACATCTTGGATCAGCGGCTCGATCTTTCTGCGATGCAAATTTGCTAGCTTATCCTATCCTTCCACTCGAAATTGATTCGATGGTTGTCATCAAATCGCAGCTTCACATTTCGGGTCTTTGAACGTGAGCCGACCATGACTCTTCCAACTCCTGACTCCTGATTTTCTGAAACTTGCTCCATATCAACAACCCACAACCCTCTATGATCCAACGGTCTAGATCTTATCGGGACTTCACATTTCATGAATTTTGAGGACAACTCACCTTTGCATTTTCCAGTTTGTGAGTCAGTGAAATGTTGATCTCTTTCCATGTGTCCTCTGGATCTAATGGTTCATATCTCATCTTGATTTCTCATTTCACAGAGTGGGAGGATGGCCCTCGACCTTATCCTCTGCACATTTATACTAGATCCAACGACTGTTGGTCCTCGATTCTTAGATCCAATGTATCGGATCTGTACTTCTTCTCTGTGCTTCTTTTGGTCACTGGACTCTGATCTAACGGACATCGGGTATTCAGGACTGGTGATCCAACGACCACTGTCACTCCTCCTCCTGAGCTTTGGCTTTCTCAAATATCTAAGTGTCAAAGTTTGGATTTCGTTATTCCTCTCTAAGATTGGATTCAAACTATTTGATTCTTCACCTGAGCTTACCTTTGATCCTTCTACGATCCATGACCTTTGATCCTTCTGCAGTACTTGATGTATGGGATCTCGTATGCTCATCTCAAAACTATATCTCTCCTAAGCTTTGATCTCTGAATTCTATTTTCTTCTTCACGTGAGCTTATGTTGTTCCTATTTTTCCATCGATGCACACTCTGATCATGACATAAATGACACACACACTCTGCCTATGATCATTCCATCCTTGTTTTTGTTCTTTCCATCAATGAAAATCATACTCTTTCTATAAACATGCCAACAATAACAACTCGATTATTTCTATAGATACAAATACTAACTAGAACGCATACCAATATGTTGTTCGGATAATCAATCTGAATGACCTTCTTCCAACCATCACGAATTTTTTTTTCATACTCCTTAACATCTTCTACTGACATGGTATCTAACTCTACATGTGTTTTATAAACAAAATGGCCCGAGAATTGGTTTTAGTTCACTCACTGTTCATGCCAACATCAACACCATAAAAAATCCCTTCCAAATTTTCCCTGATTTCATTCCTAGCCTCTTTACCAACCTCTTATGTATCTCATAACTCTGAATGTGATGAAAAATCCCGTATTGGACAAGGTACTAAAGGCTGTGGTGTCCTCGGCAATGTCGCATTTCTATATGCCCCTTTCTGATCATATGTCCATCCTTTAATAGTCCCATAATAATTGGACGATAGACTAGTATAATCAGGGTGCATGTGCAAGAAAAACTCTACATAAAAGAGTCTTGAAAAATAGTGTGGAACCTCATCATTCCACAACAATTTCTCATGTGCCACCAAAAATCTGTTATACAGATGTCCTGCAATGTCGGGGTGCTTAAAATATTTCACCTTCAACATCTTCCGCTTTGGCCAATATTTGAAGTTGAACATAGAAATTGTGTCTTCTTTTGAAACTTTATTTTTTACTGCCTCCCATTTATCAGGGCCCATCACCTCTGAATTTCCCCGCCTCATTAGATTGACAAAAATGTCAGTGGTTGGCCCCATCTTTTGATATGTGTCCATAAAATTTTGCAATGAATGAAAAACAATTTGCAAGATTTGTTTACTCTCCTAAGGGAGTTCCAAGACCAACAAATCATTTTCCAACCTCCTTTTAACACACGAGCATCACTCAAGGGTCATTTCTTAAATAATTCCTTCCCAGGGAAGTTCATCACCAACATCTGAATGATAGGTGGATGTAGGCATGTAATCTTTTGTATCTTGATAACGCGACCTCCTAAATCCACCTTCACCCTCTGCACCAATATTAGAATCTTTGTGACAACCACTCTCTCTTTCATTTTCATCCCTTGCTCTAAGCTCATTGTCTACACACACATTTGAAAGTAATTACAACATTTAACTTGACATAAATTTAAATATACAAAAACACAACAAAAATAGACAAAATCAAACAAAATTACCAGAAATATTCTCTTGTCCTAAGTATCAATGTGCAACCTATCTAAGAAGGTTGCATCCATAGCGCTTGCTTGAGCACATTCTACAGTTGATCTATTCACAAACATGTTTGAAAATCTCCTCTGATGAGATTGTTGTTGGTCACACATAATCTCAGTCGAAGAAGGAGTTCCTCTTCTTCCTTCTTTGGAGAGCCTAGAGAGTTTGTGAAGAATGTTTGGAGAATCTCGTTTCGACGTCTCTCCTCAATATCTATCTTTTGCAAATTCATGAAAGGTTAAGCACAAGACAAGTACGAGTTGATATCTCCAACATTGACCAACAAAAATTAGGAAGAAAGAAAAAAAAAAGACAAAATTAATAAAAATGTTCTTTACGTTAGACACAATTATAATAGGGTGATGCATAACTCCACTATCCATTCCCATTTCAAATATATTTTGGTTCTTTAATATTAGCACAAATAACCTTGGTAAATCCACCAATAGTACATGGGTCAAAGTCTAGTAACGGAGTAGCGCTTATCTATATAAGAAATCAGATTTCATGCATCCAACAGGTATGGAGCACAGTCCATGAAAATCAATGATTAAATTTATGCCATGTTTGGTTGGATGGAATAAATATGCCATCTACAAAGCAATGGCACTAAGTATCAATAGGTCTATATTACACTTGGAGCGGTCATTAATAGAGAAAATGTATTATATGATTGCATGTTGTTGGAATTTTGTTTATGACAAACCTTTTTATATACTAAGCATCTGTGATTAGATGATTTGACGCTACTCAACATGAGTTTATATGCTTATCGGCCTTCTTCCAGTGACCTCGTCGATACAGGGGTTGAGAATGGCCTCTGAATCATTTTGGTATATCCATCTTGTCATAAACCCCATGGATAACCAGGACTTGGCCAGGTGATTCCAATGCTTGTGTAAATACAAAGGGTATTACATCACCATCTTTAACTAATATATTATCGAAAGGTTAATAGAAGATCATATTCAACTAAATTCTTGTGTAAATAAAAAGAGTACTAGATCATTAACAAGGGTCAATGATCTATTAGCTCAAATGCTTGTGTAAATGAGGCTTTGACATGAAATATTGATGTCGTTTATCAATTTCTCTCATTGAATGACCAGCCAACATGTTTCTCTCCCAACCATTGAGTGGTTGCCTAGGGTTCGAGATCATGTAAACTCTTTTATGTAAGTGAAGGTTTTTTGCAGTATGTAAACTCTTTTATGTCTATATTAGACTTTGTTATCGAAAATGAGGTATTTGTTATAATTATTCCTTTAGTCAAAGGGTCACTACAATTGCAAAACAACACCAAAGTGGTAGACTGGTTCCTTTCTTAGAAGTTTACTATGATAAGAGTCTATGGTTTGGAAGATAATCCATATCAAAAGTGAGTGTTGAATTTGGTTGTTATAGAGACTAAAAAAAGTGAAATTCAGTCAGTTACTGACTAAAACGCCAAGCATATTACATTAAATGTTGATCGAATGAATTTCAAGGAAAAACCAAATCTACACAATTGTATCTATTCTGGAGGTTGAGGGAATGACTATAGTGAATATACTACCTATGTTTCACTATTTGTTTTCTATTTGTTGTGCTATATTAATGCATATTTTTCATAACATATTACAATGTAATATGTCATAACATATATTACTATATAACATATTACATTGTAATATGTTATAACATATTGCAATGTAATTATATGTTACATTGGAAAATATTATTTTCTAGTAGCCTTGTCACACCTTGAGAATCAAACCTTCAGAAGGTTTGACTTCTACAAGTTCTTGGAAAATATAATGCACCAATAGTTTTTAGATTTTAGGTGTACCAGGTCATTCAGGTACCAGTCTCACTTAATCCATATGTTAATCCATCAAAACTACTCACATCTGGGTTATTTTAAGTCTAGGATGGTGAATGGCCAGCCATCATGTTGCTCTCTCAAACATTGAGTGGTTGCCTATGGTATGAGAACATGTCATCAGTGAAGGTTTTTTGCAGTATGTAAACTCTTTTATGTCTATATTATACTTTATTATCCACAATGAAGCATTCTTTATAATTATTCCTTTAGTCAAAGGGTCACTACAATTGCAAAACAACACCAAAGTGAGAGACTAAATATGTAAGTTTATAAATTATTTATTAATGTCTAAATATGTATGTTTATAGTATATTTATTAAATTTAAATATGTATGTTTTAAAAATATTCCATTGTATGTATATTTTACAAATATTCCTTTACAAATTATAAGATAGACAGTAGTGTACATCAAGGAATTCCAAAATCAACAGTCTGTAAAATAATATTTATAACTAATGATACTCTAATATTACTATATGTAAAAATGGATTTATAAATTTAATTCCCAAAGATTTGTAATTTTTATAAAATAAAAAACATTTGAAATAAATACTTGGACAGTTTGAAATTTTTATGAAATTTTTATAAAATACAAAACATTTAAAATGAATGTGACTTGGTAGAGGTGATCATCAAAACACTGATATTATTAGGGAAATTCATTGGGAGAAATAAATAACCAAAATCGCAAAGGTGATATTAAAAACGCAAAGAGTATTAAGTTGTTCGTAGAGATAAATTATTCAAAAATGCAGGCGGAGATTTATCAATCAAAAATGCAAGGATTGTCATTCAACTTAGAGGCTTATCATTCACAATGCAAATTTTATCAACAAAAATGCAGATATGTACCCAAGTTGAAGCAATAAAAAACGCAGAGAGAAATCAAAGTTTTAATCAATCAAGTCGCAGAGGTAATCGTTCATAAGAAGGCACAAAGACTAAACATTCATCCATGAATGAATCAAATCAAAGATAATTAAGGGATAGATAGCAGAGAAAATTCGTATCCTTCACTCATCATCCATGCAAAGAACAGAAGGGCATCTAAATCTATAGTTCTTTAAACACCGAAGTGACGACCGTCGATTCGGCTCCTGTCCGACTGCTCATGCATGGACTGATGACTAAAGGGATAAGGAATGGAAGATAAACACACAATATTTTCATAATAATCAATAAAACCCACACAAAGAACTCATTGAAATCAGAAGTTGGGTTCGCCAAGGCATTGACATTCAACTCAAAGGTTTATCATTCACAATGTAGATTTTATCAATAAAAATGCAAATATGTACCCAAGTTCAAGAACTTAAAAACGTAGAGAGAAATCAGAGTTTTAATCAATAAATACGCATAAGTACTCGTTCATAAAAAGGCACAAAGACTAAACATTCAGCCATGAATCAATCAACTTAGAGATAAGTAAGGGATAGACAACAGGAAAACTTCTTATCCTTCACTCATCATCCATGCACATAAAAGCAGGGCATTTGAATCTATAGGTATTTAAACACCAAAGTGATGACTGTCGAATCGACTCCTCCCCGACTGCTCAGGCATAGACTGATGACTAAAGGGATAAGGTACGAAAGATAAGACCACAATGTTTTCATAATAATCAATAAAACCCACACAGAGAAGTCATTGAAATCAGAAGTTGGGTTCGCCAAGGGAAATCAATTCAAAAAACCAGCAAGCAAGGGGATTACAAATACAAGTTAATAATTTATTAATGGTAGGAATGAGAAATTTTTCTTTAAGCGCAATTTATTAAATTCCATATAGTCTAGGACAAGCCTTTGAGACTTGTCCTTGTTTTTTACTAATATTACTAGAGAAGAGAATACATTCTTGTTGAGATGCATGATTTCAATTTCTAACATGTCTTAAACCATTTACTCTGTCTCACTCTTTTGAGAATATATAAAGAAATAAAGTCTAACATTGCCTGGATAACTACCCAAAATTAACTCAATAGCATGTTCATACTCTTTGAACATGGTTTAATCCACTAAGACCACATATATATTCCTTATAACATTTTTTTAAGATTCATTAAAAGTTCCCTATGGTTGGATCCACTAAAAAACGTATTAGAACATTTCTTTAAAATTCCTTAAAAGTTCCCTATGGTTGGATCCACTAAGACCACATATAATGCAATGCATTAGAATCCCCAAAACAAATAGTTTAATAGTCATAACCTCACACACCCACTAATAATATCAACATGTTTTAATCATGATGAGGTGAAGGTCTTGCATGAACATGGATTATATGCCATTGATAAACTTCCCATTAGCATTATTTATGTCATTGAGTGTTTATCCTAATTCCTTTATTGTCATGTTACATGGGATGGGTATGAGGGTTTTTTGTATTCCTAATATAAATTAAGATGAGGTGGAGAAAATCTAATATTTGTGAGGCTTAGTTGGAGTTAGAAATCTAGATAAAATATAGTACTATAAGGTGGAAATTCATGTTGATTGAGAGCAATCATGACAATAATTTCAAATGAAAGTGCATCATAACCTATTGTAAACATAGTAATGTGAGTTTTAATGGGATATATATTTTGAAGAAGATGCAATTGAGAGAGTCTTAATTGTCACAAAATTTATTGTGGCAATGAAGCCTATTTCTACAAATAATAATGTGAGTTTTAATGGCGTATATATTTTGAAGAAGATGCAATTTAGTGAGTCTTAATTGTCACAAAATTAATGGTTCCAAATGGTAATGTATACAATGATGCTAATGGATTAGTTTAGGTGATATTCTTACATTATCTTTGTGATCTAGAAAATGCTTTTCTATGAAGCATTGTTTTGAAATTTGATCATTCAATATATTTTCCATATTTTCAAACATGCATAGTTTACTTG
>SNQJ01S0187889.1:0-18310 GCA_010110895.2 Picea sitchensis | reverse complement strand
TTATGTGTATTATTCTCTGAGTAATGTTCATATACATGTTAAATATATTATGTGTTACAATTGTATATATATTTGTGTGTGGATTGTATAAGTTGTAAAACTGCATGTTTGTTGCATATTCAGGGCATGGGCCATGGCAGTTTATATGTGTTTATATAATGTTTAACATGTGAATGCTTATGTTATTTTATGTTTATGGAATTTATACATAATTATGTTGGGTTGGGCATGTATTGTTAGTTCTGCATAATTGTTGCAGATGTAGAGCATGGAAATTATTAAGTGTTTCCTATTAGAAAATTATGTGGTAATTGTCATGGGATTCTGAGGCAAGGCTTGAATCATCGCATGCATAGGGAAATTAGTTCGTGCGCGCAAATGGAATAGACCTCCCATGCGGCATAGAAATGGTTGTGTGTGTAATTGTATTATGATTTCATTATGTTGTTATAGTCGTTATCTGTTAAATAACTTCAACAATAATCATATGGGTTCTAGCGCGAAGCTAGAAATGTCGTGTGTGCTGAGGAACAATCGACGCGGCCGACAGAATGAAGGTTGAGCACGTAGAATTGCTAAGACATAGTTGTTGCATGCAGTAGGAGACCGGTGTGCACGCACTAGGAAAACATAGTTGCACGTAGCACAAGGCTAGGTGTATGCGTTGTTGGTTTCAATGAGTTGCTTCTGCAAAAGAAAGAATTGATTTCAGAGCTTTATTTAACAAGTTGTGGTATTGGAGACTTTACAATGTGGTAGCGGGCCTCAACGAGGAGGTTGGATACATTACAAATTGGTATCATAGTTCAAAATTTTGATGTGACATGGCCCAAAACAGAGTTGGGAACATTACAAAGTGGTATCAGAGCTTTTGGTTCAACACTAGACTTGTATGGGCCAGAAATCAACATGGAGTTGGCGAGGTGGGAATTTTTATGATGGTCGTGGGGTCGCAAGCTAAAAATATGGAAAAAATCAGATGAGTGAAGAAAGGACTAGCGTGTGCTAAGTATTGGTGCACAGTGTGTGCGTATTAAATTTTGGCACTATGCAGTGCAGGACTTATGGTGCGCGAAAGATATCGGTGCGTGGAGTGTGCACACTAAATATTGGAATTGTGGGGTATAGAACTGGTGGAGCACACATAATATGGGAGTGCAATACGTACGCGATGAATATGGACGCCATACAGAATTTGTGGGTGCGTGCATAATAATAGTGCACATTGAAAACTGGTAATGTGCAATGAGCGTAGATGTTAAATATGAGCATTGCATGGAGAAGAATTATTGGCACGTGCATAGTGTTGGTTCACAGTGCGTATGCGTGGAATATGGCGTTGTGTGAAGCAGAATTGGAGATGTGCATTGAGTATTGGGTGCAAGAGGGTGTGCGGTGAATGTTGGGGCGACGCAGAGCAAAGTTGTAATTTGTGTGGAATATTGGTGCGTGACACAAAAATTATGTGCATTAAATAATGATGCGCAAAACCCAAAAGTTGAGTGTTCTAAATATTAGTGGTCGATATAAAAGTTGTGCACATTGAATATTGGTGCGATGTATGTGTGCTTGGTATTACATGTGTGAAGCATACGTGCATGATGAATATGGGTGTATAACGCAGAATTGGTATAGATGTGAGCTTTGAAAGAAAGGAAAAAAAATGAGAGAAAAGAAGAGGAAAAGTCCTAGACAGAGGAGTCGAAGTATTCACCCAAAATTTTGAATTAGGTTGTTAAATTCACCAGGAATCAGAAGAAAGGATTTTGATACACTTATGGAACAGAATGTGCATAGTATTTATGGTTTTCATAAATTATTTAATCTAACAAATATTGTTCCCTACACATTTTCCAGAGTTAACAACAATTTGATTAGTACATGATCAACACATAGATCAGAGGCATGGAAGATGCACAAAGAACCTAAAACCATGAAGATGAGGTCAGAAGGATCTATGACAATATAGGTGATGAGGGTACAAATTCAAATGGACACAAAGGACACAAGCAAGAAAGCATGAATTTGGTGAAGACCATAAAAAGTTTGCAAAATGATGCCCAAAGTTATAAAGTTGATCATAAATAGGCTTATGAAAGCCAAGGAGGAACAAGATGGTGTCAACATCAAGTTACTATAGAGCTTGGACAAAATTGAGAAAAATATAGATAAGGAGACCGAGTCAAGAAAATCAAGGAGACATAGGTCTCATGATGAGGGAAGAAAAACAAGAAGTGTTGACAGGCATCACCATCACTCTCCAAGACATTCATCTTGGAGATCGCGCACTAGTTCAATCCCATCTCCTGCCAGGAAGCATAAGAAGAGGTCTAGGGTGGATGAGCTACAAGGAGAAATGAATAATATTAAGCCTCCTACTTTTGATAGTGAGCACAAGAAGGATGAGGATGCAGATGTTGAATTTTTAATGATTGCTCAAGCACATCTAGTTTCTTTTCAATTTAGCATGAACTTGAACCATAAACAATGCAGCAACACAATAGCTACAGTAACCAAGATCATAAGAAGAATAACCATGCACAAGACACAAGAAGTTATCCTGAGAAAACCCTTCTTAGCCAAGGGAAAAAACTAGCAATCCTTTGCTATAGAGTCAAGAGAGGATCACCCTCACACCATAAACCCTGGAGCACACAAGAGGGCGCTCTATGACCAAGAAAGAATGGTGCAGGAAAAGATTCGCACTAAATTTCAACTCACAAAGTTAAGTGTTGAGTGAATGAGATATGATCCACAATGGGGATGTATCTCTCTTATAAATACATGACCTAACTCATCAATTAGAAGTGTCTATTGGAACAATAGGGCCGACTTGTACAACTTAATAATATAATTAATCTTTTACACAATATTAATTATCTTTACATAGTAGGGCGGACTTGTACCCTTCACAATACAAAATTAGGGTTTTACAATAGTTTTTCTCTTAGACAATATAGCAAGGGATCTCACAAACATCCTCTAGTTCTCTGCCACTAGGGACAAGTCTGCATGTTCTCAACCACAGGGGACATCACTCTCAAACATATCAACTCAACTAAATCCATAGGAGTACGAACTGGAGATCCATCTCAAGTCGACTCAACTAAGTCCATAGGAGTCTGACATGAGACCATCTCAAGTCATCTCAACTCAATCCAGAGGAGCACGACAAGAGACCAACACATGTCATCTCAACTCAATCCAGAGGAGTATGACTCACCTATCACATAGGCGTTCTCACAGATCATCTCAACTCAGTACAGAGGAGAACGATCTGGAGAATGTCTCATGAAGTTGGATTCATCAACAACGGAGACCTAGTTGTTGGGCTCGAGGAAGTACTTTCAGTTACATAATTACTCTTCATAGGAAGAAGGGAGAATTTCCATCTACCAGCTCAAGGGAAAAATATCAATGTGGTGGGACCAGTTTGTGCAAGTGAAACACATTGATGAGAGAAAGGTTACTTGAAGGGAGTTCAAGAGGTATTTTCAAAAGAAATACTTAACCAAATATTACTATGATAGGAAAAGGAAGAAGTTCTTTGAACTCAAGCTTGGAACTATGATCATAGATGAGTATGAGAGGAGATTTTTAGTATTGAAGTATGTTTCTTTCATCAAGGATGAACATGTTAAGATTCAAATATACATGAGTAGGATGCCATCATTTATCAGTGATAAGATACAGTATGATGATCCAAAGACATTGGAGGAAACTATAAGGAGAGCCAAGTGTCTCTATTATCAACATAGAGGAAGACCCACTTACCAAAAGGCTTGGGAAGACAAGAAGAAAGGAAATATGGATAAGAAAAAGAAAGGGGCCAAGCCACCATTGTTCAGAAATCATTTTCCGAGACATCCAACTCGCAAGGAGCCGAGAATGACAGAGGCAATGGGGCAAAGACCAAGGCAACATCCAATGAAGTGTTGGGGTTGTGAGGGAGATCATATGTATAGAAATTGTCCTCATAGAGGTGAAAAAGTGAGGTATGTTCACAATGTACAACAAGCTGATACAGTGGAGGACATGAGCAGAAATGTACCTAGGATCTACGCAGGCATAGATAACAATCAAGTTGAATTTCAGTCACATATGATTGAAGTGGAAGGTAAGATCAACAACCAACCCATTTCTATTTTAATTGATTTGGGAGCTAGTCATAGTTATCTAGATATTAAGATGGTGGAAATATTGCAATTGTAAAAAAGCAAGCTTGGGAAACCTTGGTTGGTACAGCTAGATACAAAAGCAAAAAGGAAAATTAATGAGATGGTTAAGGCATGTCCAATGGACATGAATTGACTGAGCAAAAAATCATATTTGAATATTATACCTTTGGTCTCATATGATTTCCTAATTGGTATGGATTGGTTGGACATACATCATGTTGTCCTATACTATTATAATAAGGATTTTACTTGCTTGGATGAAGAAGGGAACTTGAAAACAGTACAAAGTATTCCAAGGGTTGTAACTATTAGATAAGTTTCAGCCTTGCAGCCGAAGAAAATATTCAGGAAAGGTTGTCAAGTATTTGCAGCACATGTGGAGGAGGCACCTAAGGATAAAGTGTCAAATATTGAATACTATGCAGTTCTAAGCGAGTTTAAAGATGTATTTAGAGAAATACTGAGGTTGCCACCCAAAAGAGATATTGATTTCTCTATAAATCTAATGCTTGGAGCAACCATAGTATCCAAGACTCCTTATAGGATGAGTACACCAGAACTAAAAGAATTGCAAATGCAACTTGAAGATCTTCTGAAGAAGGGGTGTATACGCCCAAATGTGTCACCTTGGGCTGCCCCAATATTATTTGTGAAGAAAAAGGATGAAACATTGAAACTTTGCATTGACTTCAAGCAGTTGAATAAGGTAACAGTGAATAACAAGTATCATTTTCCAAGGATAGATGATATATTTGATCAACTGAAAGATGCAAAAATATTCTCTAAGATTGACCTCAGATCGGGCTATCATCGGGTAAGAATTAAAGAGGAAGACATCAGCAAGACAACTTTCAAGACAAGGTAGGACCATTATGAGTTTACAGTAGTGTCATTTGGGTTGTCAAATGCACCAATTGTCTTGATGTGTTTAATGAATGGTATTTTCAGAGAATACTTAGATAAGTTTGTCATTGTATTTTTGGATGACATACTTATTTACTCAAAATCTGAAGAAGAACATGAGCAACACTTGAGGATGCTGCTACAAGTATTAAGAGAACATCAGTTGTATGCAAAGTTGAATAAGTTTTCATTCTACCAAATGTTGATTCATTACTTGTGTCATATCATTTCAGAGGAAGGGATAGCAGTGGACCTAGAGAAGATAAAATCCATTGAAGGATGGCCAACACCAAGTAATGTCACAGACATGAGATCTTTCATGGGACTTGCGTGGTATTACAAAAGGTTTATTGGAGGTTTCTCAAAGATTGCACACCCAATAACATCCTTGCACAGGAAAGGTGTGAGAATTGAATGGAATTTTGATTGTACAAGGAGTTTCCAACACTTGAAGCAATTATTGATAAGTGCTCCAATATTAAGAATTATTGATCTAAACGAAGACTTCATTGTATGCACATATACTTGTAAGGAAGGGCTTGGGGAGTACTTAGTCAAAATGGGCATGTGGTATGCTATGAATCAAGGAAGTTAAA
Source organism: Picea sitchensis (assembly GCA_010110895.2). Lineage (NCBI taxonomy): Eukaryota > Viridiplantae > Streptophyta > Pinopsida > Pinales > Pinaceae > Picea > Picea sitchensis. Next base: position 12,633 of record SNQJ01S0187889.1, on the reverse strand, counting down.
AGAGAATGAAAGGCATTATGTAAATCATGATTTAGAATTGGCAGTCATAGTGCATGCCTTGAAGATGTGGAGGCACTACCTCATGGGGAGAAGATTTGAGTTGAGGACAAACCATAGTGGTCTGAAATATTTATTTGGATAGCCAACTTTAAGTGTCAAGAAAAACAGAGAGTCAAAATTTCTCAACGAATATGACTTTGATATAAAGCATATCAAGGGTAAAGAGAGCTAGGTGGTTGATGCACTTAGCACGAGAGTGCATGAGATGCATGCTACAACCATTAACATGTACAAATCAGATTTGAAAGACAGAATGTTAGAGGCTGCAAAATTAGATCAGCACTATGTGGAAATAAAGACAAAGTTATAGCAAGGTATTTTGCAGCAGAAAATTGAAGATTTTGAGTTAAAAGATGATGAAATCCTCATGTACAGGGGTAGAGTTTGTGTACCAGATTCTTAGGAGTTGAAAAATATGTTATTAAAATAAATGCAAAGTGTGCCTTATGTTGGGCACTGAGGCTACCATAAGACAATTGCAGTTGTCAAGAAACAATACTATTGGTTAGGTGAGAAGAAATAAGTGGTTGATTTCATTGGCAAATGTTTGAAATGTCACAAATTAAAGGTTGAAAACAAAGACTTGGTTGGTTTTATACAACCATTTCTCATCCCTGAGTGGAAATGGAAAGTTGTAACTATGGATTTCATCACTAAGTTGCCCAGAAAAATCAAGCAGCATGATTCCATCATGGTAGTAATGGATAAATCTACTAAAGTTGCCCACTTTATTCCAATAGAGGTTACTCACAAGGGAAATTGTCAGATTTCATGGTATACCCAAGACAATTGTATATGACAGGGATCCCAAATTTACATCAAACTTTTGGAAGGGATTATTTAAAGGATTTGGGACAAATCTAAAATTTAGCACAGCCTATCATCGAGAGCCAGATGGGAAAACAGAGAGAGTCAACCAAGTGATCAAGGATATGCTAAGGATGCATGCGATGGATAAACCATCAAAATAGGAAGATTATTTACATTTTGTTGATTTTATGTATAACAATGGGTATCAAGTATCTCTAAAGATGAGCCCATTTGAGGCACTTAATGGAAGAAAGTACAACACACTAGTGAATTGGGACAACCTAGCAGATAGAGCAGTGGTTGGGTCAGATTTGCTAAGGGAAATGGAAGAGAAAATGGTGAAAATAAAACAGAACTTGAAGGCTACCCAAGATAGGTAGAAAATTTATGTAGATAAATGCAGAACTCAGAAAGGATTTAAAGTGGGTGACCACATGTTTTTGAAAGTGAAAGATAGGAAGAGTTCACTTAAGTTGGGAAATTGTTCAAAGTTTTCAGCACATTATTGTGGGTCGTTTGAAATCCTGGAGAGAATTGGTCTTGTCACATGATATTCAACCTCAAAATATCCCGACTACAAACACGATCTAGTGTGCACTTTGAAGCGTCCTCACGCACTTATTCAAGTGCACGTAAATCTATAAATAGGTGTGCACAACAATCCTCGTGCACTTACTCGGGTGCACGTAAACCTATGGAACGGGCGCGCACTCTTCCTTTGATGTGCACACTCTAAATTGTACCTAAAATTTGTGCGTCCTTGGCTCACTAGCCTATATGTACATTTACATTTACATTACAATTTGAGATTTGGCCTAGGGTGTTACATGGGGAATGAGGGATTGTAGTTTGTTTGTTGGGGTTGGCACCTTTGTCTGAGTGTTTTGATTGTTGATAGACCTTAGCTTGGCTTAAGAATCCTTTGTTTGGTGAAGTTTAAGCACCAACTCGGAGGTGACCTACTACTCATAGTTTCTGAAAAACAGAGTCTATGGCTGGAAGGAATGTCTGAGGTCTACCCGCAATTGGTGGATTACAACAAAAGATGGGTTTCTTTTTATGTGTATTATTCTCTGAGTAATGTGCATATACATGTTAAATATATTATGTGTTACAATTGTGTGTATATTTGTGCGTGGATTATATATGTTGTAGAACTGCATGTTTGTTGCATATGTAGGGCATGGTCCATGACAATTTATATGTGCTTATATATTGTTTAACATGTGAATGTTTATGTTATTTTCTATTTATGGAATTGGTACATAATTACGTTGGGTTGGGCATGTATTGTTAGTTCTACATAATTGTTGCAGATGTAGAGCATGGTAGTTATTAAGTGTTTCTTGTTAGATAATTATGTGGTAACGGTCATGGGATTATGAGACAAGGCTTAAATCATCACGCACACATGGAAATCAATGCACGGTCGCAAATGGGACAAACCCCGCACACAACATAGAAATGGTTGTGTAGTTGAATTATGAGTTCATTCCACTGTTATAGTCATTATCTGTTAAGTAACTTCAGCAATAATCGTATGGGTTCTAGCACGAAGCTAGAAATGTCGTGTGTGTTGAGGGACAATCGATGCGGCCGACACAATGACAGTTGAGCGCAGAATTGCCAAGACATAGTTATTGCACGCGGTACAAGACCGATTTGCGCGCACTAGGAAAACGTAGTTGCACATAGCACAAGGTCAATTGTGCACGTTGTTGGGTTCAATAAGTTGTTTTCGCAGAAAAAAGAATTGATATCAGAGCTTATTTAACGATTTGCTAGTGGAGACTTTACAATGTGGTAACATGACTCAGCTAAAAATCTAGATACATTACAATGTGGTATCATAATTCAAAATTTTGATGTGACATGGCCTAGAAGGAATGTTACATTTCTCAAATACCACACCAACAAGAGAACACCTTTATTTTCATCAATATTAATATAATATAGTTTTAGATAACTTAAAAAAATATTATTAATATAAATTTCATTAAATTATTTTAATATAATTGTGAAAATTAATCATCATTATAAATATATACAATTTATTTAACTACATAATGTATATGTCATAAAGCCAACGCCATTATTATAAAGTTTATTTTAATATAATTATATATATACAATTTATTTAACTACATTATGTATATGTCATAAAACCAACAACATCATTATTATAAAGTTTATTTTAATATAATTATAAATCTTTTTAAATTTTAATATACAATTTTTATAGGTTTTGAGTTAACTTTATATATATATATATATATATATATAGCTTGAGTGGGCTTAATAGTTAAGAATATGTGTTTCCTCTTAAGAGGTTACAAGTTCAAATCAAAAGAGGGTAGGGTATGTATACCTTCATAAACTTTACGATTGGTGAAAAAGGATCCAGTAGCTTGATCGTGACCTTAAAAATAGATTATTATTATTTATATATATTATTTTAATATTTTTCTAATATTAAAATTAAAAAAAATAATAATAACAATTATAGATATGTATTAAAAAAACATCAAATTTGACCTTTACACTTTATTATTTGTTGCTCTGCATAATCTTCATTCATAATTCAATTTTCTATATCATTTAAGTGTCTCCTTGATTATTTGTGGTTGTCCCTAATCCTCATTCATAACTCAATTTTTTATATCCTTGAGATCATTATGACCCCTATAGGCATAATCTTCATTCATAATTCAATTTTCTATATCATTTAAGTGTCTCCTTGATTATTTGTGGTTGTCCCTAATCCTCATTCATAACTCAATTTTTTATATCCTTGAGATCATTATGACCCCTATAGGCATCTGTCACCTCTAACATTAAAATTTAAACCTAATTAATTAAAATGCACACAAATTTAATATACTTTGAACCATATTTAATCTTATAAAATCACTTAATAAAACTATCTTCTTTATCATAATAAAAATAAATTCTTATAAATTAAGTATGATTCAAATAATTAAAAAAAATAATTATTTGTCATATCTCTCATTAAATGTATACAATTTTAATATCTATAAATTGCATATATTTTTATTAGCATTTTAATATGTATTTAATACTTATTTTGAACATTATGAAAGTTCCATTTTTTTAATTCTAATATAAATCATTATGAAAGTTTTAAATTCTAATATAAATCATTATGAAAGTTCCATTTTTAAATTTTAATATACAATTTATATGTTATAAAGTTAATATTAATTTATTTTAACTTATTTTTATATAGTATTTATTTTCATATTATTCTAATAATAATATCTAAACATTTTTAATTAAAATATACACAAATTTAATATATTATAAATTATATTTAATCTCTTATAAATTCAAGTAATAAAAATATAAAGTCTACGAAGATATACATACCCTATCTTTTATGGATTTGAACTTGTGACCTCTTAAAAATAAATACATGTTCTTATCTATTAGAACCACTTAAACTGTATTATAAAATCGTAAAACATAAAATTTTAATTTTAATTTTAATGTATTATAAAATAATTTAATTTGTTTTTTATAAAATAAAAAATTTATTAATAAATAAATATAATTTAAATGATTATTATATGAAAAAAATAAAAATTTTAAAAATATATAATATCAAGATGTTCATGTACAATTTATATCATAACCAAAAATAATATAATAATTAATTTAAAATATAAAAATCACTGTTAAACATATCTTATTTTTAAATAATTTTTAATATATATATAATATTTAAAAAAATGGTTAACCTATTATAATATGAAAATTATTATATAATATCATTTTGATTTATTAACCACTTCTTAGACACTACACCATGTTGGACACTTACCAGGTTAAACAAACCTAAAACACTTAAATAGGAATGAAAGTGATTATTTATTCTTCTTGACCAAGAAAAATATTAATGTGGGATGATAAATAGTTCATTATAAATAATTTTATTAATTCGTAAGCGTGATTCGTTTCATTTATTGTCTATACCTAATCAATCATATTATTAACAACAAAGCTAAAACTTGAATGAAAAGTACATATCCATTGAAAATATTTGATAAGATATCCCCCACAAATAGTCTTGTCTAATACAATGGAAAAAATGATTAAAAAGGGAGCCCAGGCTACATTGTTATGTAATACAGGGCACTACTAAAGAGGACAAAAATGATGATCTCAAGAAATTAGAAAAATTTCTTGGAAAATATAACATCATTTTTCAGGAACTTTCTCGTGGGCTTTTTCTACTTCATTTTAGAGATTACATCATAGAATTAATTCTTGGTTCCGTATTAATTAGAAAAAAATATTATAGACAGTCGCACCAACATAAGATAGAAATTGATCACTTGGTTCAAGAATTATTGGATTGTGGTGTATTACACAAAGCAAGAGTCATTTCTCAGCTCCGATCATACTTGTTAGGAAAAATGATAGATCATATAGACTATGTATTGATTATTGGGAATTAAACAAAATTATGATAAAGGATAAATTTCCAATTCCAATTGTGAACGAGTTATTAAACGAGCTCCATGGTGTCAAATATTTCTCCAAACTAGACCTAAAGTTAGGTTATTACGAAATAAGAATTCAAGAGGAAGACGTTCCTAAAATTGCTTTCTATACCCATGAAGGGTTGTATGAATTATGAGTCATGCCTTTCAGCCTATCCAATGCTCTCGCTACCTTCCAAGCAGTAATAAATGATTTATTTGGTCCATACCTACAAACGTTTGTGCTTGTCTTCTTTGATGATATCCTTGTTTAAAGAAAGAATTGGAACTCACACCTCACGCACATTAAGACAGTATTAAAAATACTTCAAGAGAAAAATTTCTACGCTAACAAATCCAAATGCAGTTTTGGACAAAAAGAGATAGTATTTTTGGGGCATGTTGTATCAGATCAAGGAATCAAGGTTGATCCAAAGAAAATTGTTGCAGTTACTGAGTGGCCTAGCCCCAAATTAATCACATCATTACCAGGATTCTTGGGTCTTACCAGGTAATGCAGAGGGTTTGTTCGAAACTATGCACAAATTGTGGCCCCACTAACAACATTATTGAAAAAATATGCATTTAAGTGGAATGACGAAGTTGAAGCATGTTTTAGAAGGTTGAAGCTCTTAATGACATCCACTCCGGTTTTGTCAACACCATATTTCTCCAAATCATTTGTCCTTGAATGTGATGCTTCAGTAGCTAGATTAGGTGTCGTACTTATGCAAGATAATCATCTCATCACATTCGAAAGTCAAAAATTCAAACCAAGGGAGCAAACAAAATCAACATATGACAAAGAAATGTTGGCAATTATGCATGCCTTTAAGTGGAAACAATACTTGTTGGGAATGAAATTTCTCGTGAAAATAGACCACAATAGCTTGAAGCATTTTTTAACTTAGAAAAACCTTTCATCAAAGTAGCAAAAATGGCTGAGCAAAATCCAGGTCTTTGATTTTGATATTCTTTATAAAAAAGGAAAGGAGAATTTGGTTGTGGATGGGTTATCAAGGAAACTTGATAATGATGCTACCTATGTGCTATGTCCATCATCATTCCCCAATGGATCTCAGAAGTTCAAACTGAGTATATCAAAAAGCTAGAAATAAGAAGGCTAATAGAAGAAGTCGAAAGCAACCCAATTGAAAATCCTAAATTCACTTGGGAGAATGACATATTGTGGTACAAAAAATGGATATTTTTGCCCAGCTCTTCCAAGTTCAAACTCCTATTTTTGAAAGAAAATCATGATTCTCCGTGAGCAAGCCATGTGGGGTTTTTTTCAGAACTTACTACAATATACATCAGTCCTTCTTCTGGAAAGGTATGTGATCCAACATTCAGAAATATGTGGCAGAATGTGACACCTTTCAACGACAAAAGTTTGAAACTATTGCTTCTCCAGGTCTTTTGCAACCCCTTCATATCCCAACCCAAAAATGGTCTGAAATATCTATGGACTTTATTATTGGTCTTCCTACCTCTGAAGGAAAAGACACTATATTTGTAGTCATTGACCGATTAACCAAATATGCCCACTTTATTGGGATCTCTTCAACGGCCAAGACTATCCAAGTCGTTGATAGCTATGTTAAAAATATTTTTAAACTTCATGGAAATCCCAAAGTTATCGCAAGCGATAGGGATCCCAAGTTTACTAGAAATTTTTGGAAGGAACTATTTCGTCAGGTGGGGACATTCTTAACTATGAGTACTTCATACCATCCCCAAACAGATGGCCAGAATGAAGTGGTTAATAAATTCATCGAAGGGTATCTAAGGAATTTTGTGAATGATTGTCAGACACAATGGATCAATTGGCTACATCTCACAAAATGGTGGTACAATAGTACATATCATACCTAAACAAAAATGTCCTTGTTTGAAGCACTGTATGGTTATCTGCCTCCCTCTATTAAGGAGTATGGTTATCAATTCTAAGGTTATTGTCGTGAAATACTATCTAGCCGCGTTGGATGAAGTTTTRCGCACTCTTAAAGCTCACCTTGAACAAGCAAGGAACCAAATGAAACAACAAGCTAACAAAAGAAGAACCGATGTAAAATTTACAACAAGCGATTGGATGTTTATTCGACTACAGCCTTACAAGCAGAGTTCTCTTAAAAATTACAAGAAACACAAACTGACTCCTAAGTTTTATGGACCCTATCAAATTCGAAAGAGAGTTGTAAAAGTTGCTTACGCCCTCGATATTCCAAATAAAGTGAAATTGCATGACGTTTTTCATGTTTATTGTTTGAAGAAAAACCCAGGTCCTACCATTCGTATACAAACAAATGTGCCTCTTTTAAATGAAGGAAGGTTAATTTTAATTCCTGAAGGCATCCTCGAAGTACGAACCAAATTCCTACGTTCTAGAAGAATTAATGAGTATCTTATTGAATGGAAGAACCTACATGAAGATGAAGTTACTTGGGAAAATGAGGTATTTAGATCTAAACATTCGTCCTTGCCCATGCTTCAAGGACGAAGATTTTCAAGGAGGGATGACTTGTAATATATATATTTTTATATATTACGTTTAAAAATAATTAAAACATAAAGTCACACTATTTGCATAAAAAGACGTGACTTTACCCAATTACGTGTATATATACACATTTTGTACACTAAAATTTATCATCGAATAAAGAATATTATATGTTATTGAATACATTTACTATTGTATTTATCTTTCATCATTCCATGCGCCCTTATGCATTTATAAGTATTGATCCATGCCAATCGTCGTGTCTCTATGCTCATGGGTGAGTCGACCCGTCGGTTCACCAAACAAAGTTGGGAACAAGTCCTCATGTGGGCGCATTTGGGTGGCTTGATCAATCGACCCAACGAACGCCTCCTTTCGTTGTCGAGCCAACCCATCGAAATCCTAACCGACACCCCCATTTATCCAACCAACGCATAGTTTGGGTGAGCGTGACGCTTATCCAAGTCGAGCCAAATTTTCTAGGCGCACCCTCCTCGTGCCTTAGTCGATTCGTCTGTTTGGTGGAGCACCCAAGTCTTGCACCTCAACCCTTCGTCAAATCGTTCGTTGTCTTATTTGTATCGCAAGGCATCTCGGTTGAGTCTCCCTTGGCGTGTCACACACCCAAGGTGTCCCGGATCACCTAATATAAAGACACCATCATTACACTTCGTTATGTCTAGCATGCTCATACCACTTGCTCCGTTCAACAACCCCATCGTTCGTAGGTCGCCACAACGTCAAGTTAGTCATGTGTGCACGTCTTTTGTCGTGGGCCTTACATCCTCCCCCACCTAAAGTCGTTTTTGACACCGGAAACACCTCCAAAATTTGTGATCTCCAGATATGCCCAAGCTCATGTCTCCATCCACGGTTAAGTCTGCTAGAAACCCCAAATTATGTCAAAGGGGAAACCACAAGTTTCCATGCAAAGTAGAAACCTTAAGTTTCCAACTTGCACTGCAATCATCTGCAATCTATGCAACCATCCAAATTTTGTGAGACCAAACTATCTACTACGATGGAAAGATGTCTCCTCCTCAACTCTGTCTGCAATGCCTAAGATGCCACTATCCCGCTGCGACAATCACTCTCTGTTCTGTTGTTGCCTCAACTACTACTACAATTGCAATCAAACCTTCAAAATTTTGCTTATGTGTTGAACGATCTTGTTGTTTCACCCATACTTCAACCAACTCTATTATGTCTTCGCACACTGACATTCCCCATGCCTTGGACTGATTGGGTAGCTAGTCCAATCGTCGTGCCCAACTCATGAAAATGCACTTCCTCATGCTCGAACTTAGTATTTTTTGTCACTTCTCTGTCACTTTGTCCAACTCCAAAGACTAAAGCAAGTTTCCACCCTTGCCTCACTACTGGTGCCATCGTCCGAACTTCGTCACAGAGCTCCTCCACAATGTCTAAGTGTTGCACTTTGAACCTATTGGTGCGCTCATACTTTGACTTCCTCTTGAAATTTGATCCATCCACATAACAATCTCATACCAAGGCAAGGTCGCCCCTCACCTTGTTGCACTATGAAGTTACCCCAAAACAAAGTCATCTACGACAACTTGACTCCATTGTCGACCTCATGGCACAGTTAGAAAATCTCTGCACCAAAAACTGCATGTCCAGACTACCCTTTCTCCACTACTCATCACCCGACCATGTTGTTGCTTCTACTTCTTCTATTCCTTAGTCACATTCGAACCAATAATCTGCCAACCTCAACCAACAATTCCCTTCAAATCTTTGAGTCATTGTACAATCATACTCAAGTCACTAAGGTGAGATCTACTTCATCCAATGTCCCATACCCAAGGCGAGTGAACACCACCCAAGTCACTTGGTCTGTGTTCTGTCCATTCAGGTTGACTGCCAACAATTCTTCGTCGGCTTCTCTGCTGACTCCATCCATCTCCTAGAACGAAACTGCCTTGCACCTCCTGCAAGTGTCCAAACTTTGGCACTTTCGTCGCGACCGTCAAGTCATCGCATGACCCAACAAATCTGGATAAGACACCAAACACCAAGGCACCTCATCCATCCTCTCAAAATCAACACATCCAAACCTCACTGCACACTTCACCGCAATGATCTATCCAATGCGCCTCATCAAATATTTTGGAAACTTCCTCAAGCCACCTCCACGACTGCATCCAAATCTGTCTCAATCCACCATAAGACACATCCAAGTAGGTCGCCCCAAGATCTCCGCACATTTACCCAATCAAGGCATTTAAAATTGCTACATGACTTCTTCGAATCTGCATCACTTGAGTCACCCTCAAGTCTGTCGATTTTCACCGCAGAAACGGATTTCACTTGAACCACCAAGTCATATAACTTCCTTTCAAAGAACTCACTGCAACACTTAGGAAATGCAAGAACTCAAAACCAACCATACCCTTCCAACAACATCCTTGGTTGCACCCATGGTTCAAGTTATTTGTCGTCCTGGGCCTGCTGATCTGAAAATGATCTTTAAGAGACTTGGTTGAGTTTTAAGCATATGTTAAATTACCATTCAAAAACTTAAATGAGGAAGGAGACTTAATGAAAGAATATTGCAGCCATCATAAAGAATGCATATCAGAAAGTAAACATAAGGAATAACAAACCATAACAACAAGATTGTTCATGAAGTTCGGCAAGGTTCCCTATGTCTCCGGGCCTTTGTCTCGGTGGGAGAGTGATGCAGGAGAATCGTTGGCAATCGCGTGGAGCAAGACCTATCAACGTCAAGGAATCTGTATGAAAGCTCGACGTTGGCAGTCACAGTAGATATTTTTAAGTCCTCCTTAACTCAGCGTCAAAATTAATCTTTGAGGCACGCTTGAAATCAGACTGGAAAAATATGGAGGCATGCTTCAACGATTATGAGCGAAGTGGGAGACTCCACTACAACTCTAGAATGCGACTAGTCTAGAGAGTTGTTCTGTTAAGTTTTAAAGTAGACGAGTAACCAGGGAAAAAAAAACCCTAAGATCCCTCTGAAATAAATAAAGGTTTTGTATGCCCGAATGAGGCTAGTTAGTTGGTGGTTAGTAGTTGGTTGCAGGGTAATGTTAGTTGCAAGTTAATAAGAGTTCAGTAGTTTTGTTGTTTTTTGTTCATATTTTTCACAGTTGTAACCATTTTCATGTCGGAATAGAACAGAGGAAAATTGATCCAATGCATAGTGTGAACATTGCTTGCAATTCTCTATTGTTGAATTTTCATGAATGAATAAATGAATCTCGTTACGAGTAGATGGAACTATGAATGTTAGTATAAGTTTCAATTGTTTCTCTTATGTCGAGTGGTGCAAGGTGTGCACACAGAACGCAAGGAGTGCGTTGACAGAATCTTTTTTGGTTCTGAAGCTCAAAAGAGATAACATGAAACTTTCTCTTTGCAAGGAGTGCAAAGAGATTGGTGCAAGGCGTGCACGGTCACCCGCAAGAATTTGAACCTTGCGTAAAGATCTGGTGCAAGCAGTGTACATATCCGAGATTCGACTAAGTGTCGGAGGGACTTTGTTAGAAGTCGAAGAACAGAAAAGGGGAACACCAGGAGGGCGAGAGGAGTTTCTCTTCAAGAAATTCAAAGGATCTGAGTTATTGAAATCCCTGAAACGCAAGGAGTGCACGGGAAATCGAAGTATTCATGAGACCAAGCTCAAGAGGGGCAACACTTTTCATAAGCATTAAAGAGATCCAAGAATCGGACTCGTCGAAGGAGCAAAGGTTTGAAACCTTTGAACACCCAGAAGATCTTCTAACTCTGAAGATAGCATAAGCGCAAGTAGGAAAAGATCTCAATCATTCGATCTGAACGCTAGAGAATCGGAATCGTCCATCAAGAGGGATGCGTGGCGAACGATCAATGTTTCGTTGATTCGCACTTTGGAAAAATCAAAGGGCGGAACGCTAAGAATTCATGAAGCCCGAATCTGCAACTTGATCTGAGTTGTTGGATCCAGGAGAGATCTAGACCATTGATTGTCCAGGGTGAAATATCGACATTTCATGGATTGGAGGACCGGAAGTGATAAGTCTTTCGACTTCGCGAAACGCGAAGTCCCGAAATCATTGTGACCGTCAGATCGAAGGAAGATCTGGATCGTGGATCCAGAGCCATCACAATTTTGTCTATCATGAGAACGGAGGTAAGGAGACTCCAAAGTCGCGAAATGTGAAATGTCGATTTGATCGCAGTCGTCGATCAAGAGAATATCTGGACCGTAGATCTCAGGTCATCGCGATTTCGGCTATCGGGGGAACGGAGGTAGCAACACTCCCAGAGTCACGAAGCGCGAAGTCGCGACGTGCCTTTTACTCAAGCACGTGGTCATCGCCAGTGGTCACAAGAGAGAAAGGGCTTAACAGAGAAGAGCTAGCGCCTGTTTAGCGTTGAGGTTAGAACAACGCTCAGGAGAGAAGCCGCAGGTCTCGTACGACTTCTGCATTTGGGGAAAGGACCTGTGTAAGTGGGTTTTGGGTCTATCAGAAACCTAGAGAGTCAATCAGACTCAGTTTCTTGTTCGATCCTAGACCGGGAGGTCGCGCAGCCCTTAGGAGAGAAAGGGGGTCTACATCAAGTGGTATCAGAGAAAAAGTTGTTTTTGCAGACAGCAAGCAAAATAAAGGAGAAAAAGAACTCAAAGTTGTACTTTGTGTGTAGTAGACAGTCAACACAATGCCACCAAGGAGACGAGTGGAACCACCTTTGGCCAATCGAGCTGTAGAAAGGGAGATGCGAGAACTTCGTGCA
>SNQJ01S0187888.1:0-18413 GCA_010110895.2 Picea sitchensis | reverse complement strand
AGGGCTATAGATGTTTGAACATCAAGTGAACACAATTGTGCAATTACACCATGGTGTCCCTTTTTTAGTAATTTTTCTATGCTATTAGAGCTTATCACTTTAGAGGGTTTCCCTTGGATACCACTAAGCTCAATTTCCTTTCCATTTGAGGAAAATCTCATAAAAACATTTTGAAAATCAAAGGCCACTATTCCTAGTGATTGCAACCATTGGACACCTAATACAACATCAACACCCCCCATTTGGATGAAAATCATGGGGCTATCTAGAAAATACTCCTCCATATTGAGCTTAATGCTATGGCATTTCCCTGAACAATTTATGGTACCTCCATCTGCAATCATTACTTGAAACTCTGGTGCAGGATATACAAAACAATTGAGATCTTTTGCTAATTTGTAATTGATGAAATTATGGGTTCTACCTAAATCAATCAATACTATTACTTTTTTATTTTTGATGTATCCTTGTATCTTGAGGGTTTGTGGAGTAGTGATACCGGCCAAAGCATGACAATATATTGTTGGAGTAGTCTCTTCTAGATTTGGGTCTTGTGATGGTTCCAATTCTTGATCTTCTTCCTCTTCTCAGTCTATGTAGAATAATTTCTTTTCACCACATTTATGCCCCTTACTGTATTGGTTGTCATAATTGAAACATAATCCTTTTTCTCTTCTTTCATCCATTTGTTGAGGTCTCAACCTTATTGGTTTAGGTAAAATATCTTCTTCCTCTTCACAGTCTATGTAGAATAGTTTGTTCTCACTGCATTTATTCCCTTTACTGTACTTGTTGTTACAATTGAAACATGGTCATTTTTCTCTTCTTTCATCCATTTGCTGAGGTGTCAACCTTGTTGGTTGAGATGTGGTTGTCTTGTGACCCCCAAAACAATCTTTGCCTCCAATGTTATACTTGTGTGTAGCCTTATTTTTGGCATGAATATGACGAGCATTTTGCATAGCTTCCATAATACTTGTAGGTTGTATTAAGAAAATTTCATGTTTAATGTCTTCTTTCAATCCACCCATGTAAGCTTCCATCAAGTGTTCATCACTTAGGTTATCCACCCTTGTGGCTAGTACCAAGAATTCTGAATTATATTCTTCAATATCACCTAACTGTTTGATTCATGTCAATTGACTGAAGTAGTATTATTCCCAAACTTTCCCATATTGTGCTTCTAAGTCTCTTGTAAATAGACCCCAAGTGTAGTGATATAAAGGGGGTTTCCTTTTCACTATCCATTGATACCATTGATATGGTTTTATCTCAAAGTTCAAGGTCACCATGTGAATACTTTTCTTATCATCCATGATATTATGTAGTTCAAAATATTGTTCTATTTGGTTCACCCAAGTAAATACCTTTGTACCATCAAACTTCTTTAATTCAATTTTGGGAAATTTGAATTTAGGACCCCCGCCAGAATTAACTCCACAATTAGAGTTAGATTCACTAAATGGCTTATTATTGGAAGTTTGTTCAACATGAGTACTACATTTATTTTCATGATTCCATTCCATTTTGATGTCTCCTTTAGGGAATCTCCCATCTATAGATTGAGATATAAGGGAAGACATATTTTGCATTTCCTCCATGGAATTTTGTATTTCTTTTATTATGTCATTCTTATTTTCTTCCATCTTATTTTCCATATCATACATCTTTTTTGTTATACCCTTCATATTTTTTTCCATTCCAACCATGTTCCCTTCCATTACTTGAATTTGTCTTTGTGAGTTTACCCGATTATTAGACTTTTCACTCACATGCTTAATTTGTTCCTCCAATTTGGAAAACCTATTTTGTATGTCCTCATTTTCTTCTTGAGTCATAGATGGGACTTTTGGAGGTTTAATAGGTGTTTTCACCTTTTTGGGACCCATATGGAGTAATAATAATACTCGTATATTCTATATATATCACAAATTTTAAATCACTTGAAACAAATATTCCAAAAATAATTATGCCAATTGTAAGTTACATACTTTTAAAAACCTTAATTTGGAGTTTCTCCTCTTGGCTTACCTTTATTTTGGTGTGTCTCTAAAATTTTGGTCCCTCTGAGTCTGCAATTTCTACCTGTAGTAATCTAATTTTTTTTTTCTCCAATTGCACAGGTCTGACCAAAATTGGATGTGCCATGTGGAAGTTATGGTAACTTCTCCACACCTTGCTGATTTTTGGCCTTTCCAATAGATCTCACTTGTATAGCGTGCCCCTTCCAAAATAATTTATATACAATTCTTAAATTTGTATCCGCGATAGTAAATATTGTCCACTATTCAATGCAACTGGTCTCACTCAATTTGGATACTCTAGGAATACGTTATGCTTGTTTTACCTGGAACACATGTTTGAGACTAGTCAATAGGACTAGTTAGATACCCTATCTTCCACAGGGTGTATCTACAAACGTAGGATGATCTAGAAGATGAATGTTTTATCAAATATACCTTGATAATTTTTGTGAATATGATCCATATTTCAGGGTCTGAAAAACTATATAAAAATATTTATAGCGAAAATTCCGTGATGACTAAATTCAGGATGATTCCAAAACCTTGTCTTACACAAGCTATATCTCCGAAAGTGTAAGGCCTTAGGAGCTAAAATTTTAATCCCACATACCTTGATCCGTATGTTAAATATTTTCCTAGGGGTTTATTTTGAAACGTCGTAGAAAAAAAATTATAGCAAAAATTCCAAGGTGTCTTAGATGTAGCAGTGAAACCCGAAGACCTTGAGCTCTGATAACAAATGTTATGACCCAAGCCTTAAAAATGATGAGAAATCAATAAAATTCAGTCTAGTTTGAGGGGGAAACCTCCTTTACAAGATATAAACTTCAGAACACAATATTAGATGAGATAAGATGATCCTAATACTATATCTCCTTGATATATATATAGGAGACAAGGGGTTACAATTACAATGAAAGGGTGCAAAGAAGGGTTCTATCCAACCTACTAGAAATGTAATGATTCACTATCTAGGGAATAATAAGGGGTTTTATACATATCATGGGGCTTTGTCTAGGGCTTAACACCTTTCTTTGTTTTTGAATCCCAATATGTCAACTTAAATCTCATACCAAAGACCACTCGACGTACCACTGTAAACTTGTCTTCCAGTCTTCACAATCTATCCCTAGTTCTAGGCTCCTAGTGTTCTTGATTTTCCAATGTGGTGGCCATTAGAGTCATATCCATCCAATAAAATTCCATGGCCCTAAAATATTTTGTGTCTCGGAACCTGGAGAATCCAAAGTCTAAAACCTAGTCCTGGAATTCAACTCTGATTTGTTTCCTGGGAGTTTGATTGTGTTTCTTTTTAACCGATTCCATCAATCCATCCATTGCATGTTGAATATGTTGAGATGTTTCTTTGTGGTATCATTGTTTGGCCTACAGAGATTCCTTTTCCATGCCCATGCCCCAAAATCTAGGCCTAGCCTTCCTGGTGGCGGAAGCCTTGACCATATTTGTGGTATCATTGTTGATCATATTTTTTTCCCAAGTCCTAAGTTGCAAGAGTAGTATTTTTTCCTACCCTAAATCCTAAAATATCCACACCCTATAGACTTGAGACAAAAAACACGACCACCACCAAACCACCACCAAGTATAGGGAAAAACCATATTGAACCAAATATTTGAGTAGATGAGATAGAGAACTAAACCAGGTGAGCTTCCACCCTTCAAATTCCACCAACTAGCACCTAAGAAGATATAAAGACCCTGTATTTTTGGAGGACCTATAGAATTCAATGCTATCAAACTTTAGTGGAAGAGGGGAAGCCTCGAATATGAGTAAGACAACAAGAATGAACCAAATTAATCCATAGAGAATATAAACACAAAGCTTGTGAGCGATAAACAAAGCCATAAAGACAGGGGTAGAAGCAATCTCGTTTTGGTAGCCATGGAAAAATACATGTGTCTAAGTATCAAAGGGACCAATGTGTGTTGGAAACCGGTTGAAGCATCGGTTATTAAAATTACCCAAACCTCCCATGTTCATCATAGGCTTTTGTTCCTTCTACTTAGATTCTCACAACCCATGCCAATCGTTGAATCCATTGGAATCATTCAAAAATCCCTCCAAGAAATGCTCATTCAAAACCATAAAACTACTCATCTCACACTAAATAATTAGTACACTCCCACACATTTCCATTACTCCAAGGTACGTCCTCTGCACTCACTCGAGGAAGTTTCTAGACGAGATCCCATGAACAAGTCTCCACCCTCCATGTGGTGGAGGCATCATTTTCTACCATAGACACCTGATTTGGGGGATTATTGTACAATTTATTGAGTCTAAGACAATTTGCATGAAGTTGGTCTCGCCTCATGGTATCCCAAGTTGTTACAATATCTTGATCTAGGGAATCAACCCTAGTATTTTCTAGTTTGTTCACATTTCAAGGGACATGAGAGGGAGAGATATTGACAATGTGTTGAAGTAGTGATGTGACAAAAGAGAATTTGGAGGAGAGCCTACAATTGGTTAGACACATTGTCCAAATTTGAGCCAAAGAGAGTCCCTTGATCAATTCATCCATCTCCACAACATTATTGGTGTTACACCCCAGGTAGTCAGCAATCACAAAAAGTATTGTGACTTCTTAATTTACGAAATCACCACCCGCACCAGCAGGGCCAAGATTCCCTTTGGCTGCACTATCAAAATTCATCTTGATGCACTCAACAAGGATTTTATTCCAAAAATCAAGGGATGGTGTATTTTTCCTTATAGTCCAAGTTGAAACTTGGGGCCCTGGTTTGAACTACCACTCCTAGAAGATGTGAAATTCTTCATGTTGTATAGTTTTTTCCTTTGTTGGCCATGAAGAGGATATGATGGATTCCCTAATTGAAGTTTGAATTGTATGCCAAGTGTCATTTTATTTATTTATTTTTATATATGGCGGAATCAACAACTAGTTGGGCACGTACTCACATTACACATGGTTGTGTTATCCAACTACTACCACTATAACCTCCAGGTGTGCCCACGATGCCCCTTACACGACACACATAATAAGTCGGGGGTATTTGAACTCGAAACCTCATGGAACTTCATATCACTTCATATTCACGACACTTGCCAATTGAGTTGCCCCCCCCAAAGGCTATGCCAAGTGCCATTTTATTTTTGGTATTGTTTCTTGAAAATCCATTTGTTTCATTCTTTCCAGATAGCTCAGAGAAGGTGTCCTGGAAAAATGCACCATGCCTAATTCGTGATAGGGTTATTAAAGGGGGCTTGTCTCTAATTTTCCACAGTCGATTAGACATTGCATACATCCTTGTATGATTGATTGAAGATCATCACTCCTCCATCTTAAAGTTTATTTTCCTATAAATAACTGTTAAAAATATGGTTGATTCTTCATGTTTGTCACATATATACCAAATTGAGTGGCCTACAAAACCCCTAGAAATGAAGTGATCCCATGTGAGGGTTTTTCCTTTAGCCAAGAACTAGAGGAAGATGAGATTTTAGGCCATAAATCCATGTTCCAAACACTTTTCCATATGATTGTTGAGTCTAGGATAGTGTGGTTGGCTTCTAAGTCATATGGGCCAATTTCCATATGACCTGGAGAACCCCATTGAAGAATGTCCTTACCTTTAAGAACATTAATTTTTCTTTCTTTGATATATGAGTCCATTATTTTTTATTTCTCATGGGAAAGCTGCAGGGGCCAATTAGTACCAAACATCCAAGTTCTATAGGTTCCTTGCGTTGGATTTTCTGATCTTTGCCAATATTGCTTGACTCTATGCCATCCCAGATCTTGTATTTTGATGTGAATTTATTGTAGTTGTGGAATATTGAGTAGTTTAGGCTCTTTTTTCCATGCATCTTCCCAAAATAAGGCATGTTTACCTGATCTAATTTCCTAGAAGGAGTGTTGATGCACCATCTTTCTGATGGCCCACACATTGTTCCAGATGAGTGATCATGTTTCGACCTCATTTAGTCTAATTATAATTTCCTTAGGGGTGTGTTGGGCATACTTGGTTGGTCAAATATTATTTTATAAATATTCATGATTTTTGTTCCAATACCACCATATCTTGGATGCTAGTGCTTTAATCATGATCATGGGGTCTTTGATGACAAGTCCTATAGGTTATGTAAATAGCTCATTTCAGTACCTACATATTTTTAGCTCACATCATTGCGTATGTTCCACATTCATCAGTAAAGACATTGCTCGATCAAAAACTCAGAGAGGGGAGATGGGAAAATTGTTTAGCAAAGCTTCAAGAATGTGATTTGGAGATTAAACCCTTGAAAGCTGTCAAAGGGTAGAGATTATGTAAATTAATGATTGGGATTGAAGTTGTGAACATCTCTTATCCTAGTGCATTTAACGTTGTAATACATGGAACGAGTTTAGAAACATCATAATAGTATAAGGATATAATATTCTATTTGAAATCTAGTTAATTTCCTCATGAAACGTCCTCTAAAGAAAGAAGAACTCTAAAGATTAAAACTAATCAATATGTATTGGTCTTGGGAGTTCTTTTTTAGAAAATTTTTGATAGAGTTTTATTAATATGTTTACATTGCCCAAAGTCCAGAGAAATACTTCAAGAATTTCATAGTGGGGTTTTTGGTGGACATTTTTCACCGTCTGTCATTGCTCACAGAATCATTCGAGATGGTTACTATTGGAAAACTATATTCAAATATGATTATGAAATAATTTTAAAATGTATTCCATGTCAAACGTTTTCAAGAATAATGAAGAGGGTTGCAATGCCATTACAATCTATAATAGAAGAGAAACCATTTTCTTAATGGGGCCTTGATGTGAATGGTCCAATAAATCCTAAGTTGAGTAAAGTACATGCTTATATTATCACTACAACTGATTATTTTATCAAGTGGCAAGAATTTGTTGCTTTAAGAAATGTTGATTCAGAACAATTGATCTTTTTCTTAAAAGAAAATATACTGTCAAGATTTGGTGTACCAAAAATGTTCATAATAGACAATGGCTCAATATTCATTGGGTCAAAGTTTAAAATTTTTTGTGGAGAATATAGAATCATCATGGGAAAAAAATCTAACTATTAACCATAAGGAAATTGTTTGGATGAGTCAACAAACAAAACATTAATTGAAATTCTCAAAAAAACAATTGAATCCAATCATAAAAACTGGCATAAGAAATTGATAGATGCACTCTGGGAAAGCCATCTTACTCCAAAGGATAGTAATGGGCATTCCCCATATACCCTAGTGCATGAAAGAGAAGCAATATTACCGGTAAATTTGGAATTGAATGCCTTGGCTCATCCTAGAAACAATGAAGATGTAGAAAAGAAATCACCAATGCAAAAATGATATCATGAACTTTTGCAACTTGAAGAACAAAGAGAACAAACGAAAATAGTGATGAACAAAAGACAACAAGTAGTCAACAAATATTTTGACAAGAGCACTACTTCAAAGGATTTTCATAAAGATTAGTTGGTTCTATGGTGGAATAAAGCAAAAGAAAAACCATCTTTCCACACTAAATTTGAAGCTCTCTAGATTGGTCCATACCATATTGAGAAATCTATTGGTTACAATTTGTATTTATTGAAATACCAAAAGGAACAATTCAACTGTTGCTTGTGAATGGGAAATATCTTAAGCATTTTTTCTGCTAATCCCCAAAGCCAAAATCTATACATAATATTTTTTGTACTCATTTTTATACTCTTTATTAGTTTATCTCTCTTTCTTCTTTTTCTTTTTCTTTTTCCCTTTTCGACTCCATTTTCTCAATGGAAGACGATTATATATTCTCAACAACCCACAGGGGTTCACTATCCCACAATTGGAGCCGAATGTTAATCTACATTCATTGATCAACGTTAGTACATACTTATCCATCCTTAGTCATTTTCATTTTCTTCTTTTGTTTTTTGTAAATTCTTTCCTTAGTCATTTTTCTCTTTCAATTGTAGGATGCGGGTCAAGCTACCATGAAATTCCCAAGTTTGCATACTTGCAAGTAGGTATATCTTTACTTAGTTGCATTTTTCTTTTCTTGTAGCCCCCACACTTATTCATTTTTATGCGTTGCGGGATACCAAAACATTCTTGTCTCACAAATATTCATGTCTCATGTTCCGTGGTCAAGCAACACTGAAAATGACCTTCTCTACCTCCATGTCCTCCAAATTGCACCTATTCACCTTTTTATACTTAGTCGTTTCTTTGAATATGGATGTAGGACACCCATCTTCTCCACTTACCTTTCTCCTCATTCCCGTGTCTTGCAACCAACAATATTGTGTTATCCAAAATGAACCATTCGCTTTCATGACTCACATGATGTCCTCTTCTCATGCTTAATATGTTTTTCATTGTGGATGCAAGAGTCATCCTTTCTCACCTTTTTTATTTCCCATGTCTTGTGTCCTACAACCCGCAATCCTGCATTCACCATATTGCACTCTCCATTCCCCTTTTCGCACTTCCATACTTAACCATTTTCGATCTCCCATGATATCACATCACCATTTCGATCTCCCACGATATCACATCACCATTTCCCGATCTCATTTATTTCCCCCCACGATGTTAGCTGCCACTTGTGTGAAAATAATACCATTATTAAAGTGGTGAAGATTTCATAATATTTTTTAATGAATTCTAAATCTTACTATGCAAGTTGACAACTTTCAAATAAGAGTTATGGTGGTTAATAATCAAGGCAAAACATGGAAAATTTAATAAAGGATTAATACGCCATGATGTAAAAATGTTATATTGAAATAATGCCACCAATTCGTAAGAATAGAAAGCAGTGAAAGTAATGTCAAGTAGGAGAAAGGGATTGTATTATGGAGATACACTTAACACTCTCAGATGTGAATACCAAAGTTTCTAGTGGTCGCAAGCTTACAAGTGATACAAGGCTCTACCTCCCACCGAGAAGGAAACAAACCAGGTTTGGAGTTCAGGGATGGAACTGGCTAGCTGTGTCCCTAAGGTGATAGATTTTAAACTAGAGGTAGTTCTTATTGTGCAGATAAATTTGATACAGAAAGAAGAATAATTCAAGTGCATAGGAAGCAACCCATCTCCTTGGCTGATTTAGTTTTCACGAGAATGCTATGAATCCCAAAACCCACCATGAAGTTCAAGAATGAGGAAGCCAATGAATTTCTTAAGGAACAAAAAGGAGGAATAAATCTCCTTGAGAAATATCTGTCCAACCCAAGAGCTAATACCAATGTCGCTAAGAATGAGGTAAGTTATTTAAAATACCCCTACAAAGAATTTTCCTGGCAGTTTACCCGTATAATTGGACTCGAGTCCACAACCTCTATGACCAAAAATGGTTTTTATATTCTTCATTTTGTTTTGCATGAGGATGCCTTGATTGATTAGGGCCAAATTATTTCAAATGAAATTTTATCTCAACTGGGTGGTTTGAAAAGAACCCAAAAAATTCTATATGACTTCCCATTTGATATTTTCAATAGACTATTGCCATATCTTCGAGGAATTGAAAATGGAAAGGAGTGTTGATTTCAATATGGAACCATTCTCTGTCTAGTATCCATCCTTATGGAGACACATGGATCAATACATTTTCTACCCGTTCCACAACAATTTTATTTCTGAATTCAAAAAATTAATCTTTGGTCCAAACACACCAAGACTATCACTTGAGGTTTCCTCCTTTCTCACATAGAAAATAAATTTTGAGATGACAGAGGATTTACGTGTTATAATATTATTTGGTTTCCAATATAAATCCTTTTTTCTCCCCTTCTATGTATCTGATAGACACTTTGTCATTGAATTGCACAAACAATACAAGTACTAGGCACATTTCTTTAATGAAAAAATAAAGAAGTTGTTTATTCCATTTCTTTGGAGAGTTGGAGAAGTAGTTGTCAAGCATATTTCTCATTTGGATGAATTTTCAGGTCAATTTGAACAACTTATCCTTAAGGAAGTTGAATGCATCGAGGGTTTCGACCCTAAAGACCTATTTTTTGCACATATGTCCCTAGTGGGATACTCTTCTTATTTCTGTAAATTTGAACAATTCAAGGAAAGAGGAGGAGAGAATCAGAACCTCCCTGATACCTTAGTTGATGAAGCCATGAATGATGTCAAAGAATCAACTAGCACTAATCAGTGTTATATATAAAAGTGAAAATAAGAAACAAACAAAACCCCCAATTCACCCAGTGTTTCATAGAGAAGTACTCCTGCTAAAAAAAACCCAAGAAGTGGCGGTCTGGAAACAAGAAAAACATTAGCTAGAAATTCATATGATGGCGACGAAAAAGACCCTATGAAGAAAAATATTGAAAAATACTAGGTTGTACATACTTCTGCTAGAAGAAAGAGAGAGACTTAGTAAACAGGACCGAAAACACATGAAATTGAGGAGAATCCTTGTGCCATGGATGTAGATAAAGTTATCGAAGAATCCAACTGGTTAGGAAAACGATTGTTGGAAACCCAAGAAATTGTTGAAGCTCTAGTTACTCAAGAACCAAAGATATTTGAAGAATAATCTGTCACACTTCACCACATGGACGACCATAAAAATTCTAAAAAATTGTTAATAGAAAAGTTTAACATGAAAAATAAGAAAGTGTCTAAAAAATGAAAATCAAAAATTGATTTTCGTGGGGTTGCACCCTAAAACATTGTACAGTTTCATGAGGCAACCATAGAAGCATTGAAAGAATCTGTTTTTGATATTGAGAGAGAAAATTCAATTCTAAAAGAAAAAAGAAAGGAATTAGAGAAACCTCTAATTCCAAAACCATTGTTTACTGAGCCATTAACTGCAATTCAACCAACACTTACCATTGAGGACATCCCAGAAGAAACAACAAGTTGAAAGGTTCATCTAGTTTGTTGTTGGCTATGAGAAAATACGTTGGAGATGGAATTAAGAAAAGAATAGAACTAATCCATGAAATTTAGGTGCTAGAATAGAGTTTAACCAATTTTTCAACGAGGATTATGCACTTCAAAGAATATCTCCAAAAGGATCCAAACAATGACGAAGTTTTTTACAAGTAGGTTGTGGGAATATTTGTGACAAAATTTTCAAGTCTAAGTGACACCCACAAAAGAGAACATAACCTTCCATCTAGTGTCCGAATGATGCAAATTAACGTGTGTTGGATGAAAAGAATTAAAATTTTAAGAGAGATGTTGTTTGACTTAGATGTTGTGAAAAGAAATAGAGGTGAGATTTTCCTAAAACTTGTTGATCTTATAAAGGAACTTGATGGCCAAAATTTATTAATGGATATCATACTTAGTCTAAAGAGAAACTATTGGATCAACTTGAAGCATTAAAATTTGCATGGGTTAGTAAGTTTACTGACTCAATAGTGTTCTTTGAAGATGAAGTTGAAAGGTGGATTTTTTGATACATTAATAAGAATGATGATATAGAGGACACATTTCACCAATTAAGTATTGAATTAAGAGAGATGGAGAATGAACTGTTTGAGATAAAACCAAGCACGTGATCATGGTTTCCCTGATGAGGGAATACATAGAAGAGTGGTTAAGAAAATCACTAATCAAGATCATTGAGACATATCAACATGAAGTAGTTACAATGGTTATGACACCTCTAGCACAATAGACATCTACAAAAGAAGCCTCAACAAGCAAGTAAATGGTTCGAAAATTTCCATCACAACAAGTCAAGTAGAAACATTATTCTTTCCCTTGTCATATTTCCTCTTCAGTCATTTTTCATTTCAACTTTTCTGCTCCCAACAATATGTGAAACCTAAGGCTGACCTTTGTTTATTTTTCTCTTGTCTTCCAAATCTCTCTTTCATTTTATGGTCTGTAGAAGCTCCATCCCAGTCCTCTTTGAAGGACAAACACATTTCTTTTTATTTGTAACTCAACACAATACTCTTTATTTATTTAACGACATCTATTATTTTTTGAGGTTCCCATAGAACTAGTTTGGGACATAACATTATTAATTTCTCAAGACTTTGAATTTAAGCATGATATTTCAAATGTGTGTCTATCAAAATATTTATTTGGTTTAATGAAATCATCATTTAAAGTTCTCTATTATATGCGGTCCATAATTTCCTTTCATTTTTTTTCTCAATATTGTGTTCTACTTTGATGAATGTTGTGATGGAAATGTTATCTTATTTTACTACATATTCTTTTGATTTATAATCTTGTAACATATTGTAAATATTTTATTTCTACAAGATACCTGGTCCTTTCTCATGTATTCTTTGCATGTGAATATTTATTTCAAGAATAATCCCGGTCCTCTCTCAGGAATTCTATTTGTTCGTGTATGTTATTTGAAATAGAAGAGTACTACCTATTTAAAAATGCAAGGGGATTGGTCCTCATGAGGTTGACTTAAAGACTGTAACACAATCTTTTCGATCAACACTATCATGCACCGATGCTCCACTTTTATTGTCACACCAACACATATTTTAGTGGTGCATCCCATAAGACACACCACATTGCTAATTTGTGAAATATTCAGCTCAATGTCGTGCTCTTTACAACACCAATGCATTTTTTGATTCAGGGGCATCGCTAGGTTAAATTTTTTTATTGCAAATTAACTGGTGCGATGTGTTAATACTAACTCACTAATGCTACCCTATTGTTGGAGACTCGACAAATTCTTTACTGGTGCATTTTTTTATATAGAGAACTGACAATGGAGCGTGCAAACAAACTCCTAGGTATGCCAAGTTGTTAAATATTTTTCTAGAAGAGTTTCTTTAACATCACCGATGCCTTTTCTTAACATTAACGCCCTGCTATGCTAAATTTTATGTCCTACAAACTTAGCAATGTGCTTGGTTCAACTCAATGCACCAGTGCTTCTGTGTTCATAGATCACCCACATGTTGTTTAGTGGTTCATTGTCTTCTATAACACACCAGTGACAGGGCATCACTAAGGAGTCACCACTATGTTTATATTTAAAAATTTATCACGATGTTTTTCTTCGACCAACACCGGTGCCTACTATTAGAGTTTACACATTGATTGACCATGTATATTTTTGCGCCAACTTGAATTTTAGTGGTGTATCCCATAAGAAACATTGCGTTGTTATATTGTAAAATATTTGACCTAGTGACATGTTCTTTACAACATCTCTGTGTTTGTTGGACCTAGGGGCACCACTAGGTTAAATTGTTTTATTGCAAATTAAACAGTGCGATGTGTTAATATCAATGCACTGGTGCTACCATGTTATTGGAGCACCAATATTTTGTTTTGTGGTTCGGTGTGTTGTATAGAGCACCGAAAGTTGGGCATCTAATGAGATGCTCTGCTATACCAAGTCATACATTATTTTTTCCATTGCGGTTATTTTAACAACATTGATGGATTTGGTTAACATGGGCGCACAACTACATTAAATTTTATGAGTTTAAAACCTAGTGGTGTGCTTGGTTAAATGGAATTCACTGAGGCTCCAGTGATCCTAGAGAATCAACATGTTGGTTAGCGGAACATTGTCTTTTGTAACGCACCGGTAATTGGCTATCACAAAAGACACATTGATATGTTTATTTTTTAAAACTAGTCATGAAGATTTTATTTGAATGACATTGTGCATACTGTTTGAGTCTACACACTGGTGGTGGTGCTTACTATGCATTTACACATAGGAAGAATTTCTCTAGTTTAGGCGCACTGCGAGAAATTGGAAATATTTTTTGAAGAAGTGATTGAATTTCAAGCCAAATTCAAATTTGAATCCAATGAAAATGCAAATAGGAAGGTCATAAACAATTTACATGGACTCTTATGTCTTGAGGAGGCATGGTTCCACTATTAACAAGAAATGGAAATTCATGGTAATTTCCAAAATTTTGAAATGTGTGGAATCTACCGGTGGAGCTTTCAAACTCCCTGTAGAGCACCACAAACATGACGTCTTTGGAAGGAGAGTGAGCACTAGTGCTTGATTGAGAGTTTGGAAGCACATGATCACATGTAATAATGAAAATCAGTTTGGTAATTTTTTTATTTATTTACCCTACCATGGTGCAACAAATGATAGGGATACACATTCGGTCATAATGTTCAACAACACTGAGGTGATTTATTCGGTGCTTTTTTTTATTATAATGTATGACAGTTCTTTTGAATAGTTAATCATTGGGGCATCATTTTATATGCATACCAGGGTGTATGGTCCTTATAGGCGCACCAGTAAAAAAAACCTATGGTTGTCCGCCTCCACTAACAAACTCCTTTATAAATAGAGAAAGGATAATTTTTTTAGGGAGTTTCCATAAAATCCTCCACTACAAAGTGTTCTCCTTGCAGTGCACCATGTTTTTCCTAGAGAATTTCCAAGCCTCTAGAAAAAACCTATGGCTAGAACTATTGTAACTTTACAAGAATTCCAACATTTTTTAGAAATAGTGGCGACCATTTCCTTATCACATTTAGTTTCATGAAGGAGAACAACAACATGTTTGTCCTGTGATATTATTTTCTTCAACATATGGTGTTTTCTTAGTGCATTGAGACCCCTTATATTCCATGAGATGACAATCATTTTATAACTTGGGGTTTGAGGAAAGATACTTATATGTCAAGTTTATGGCTTGTCTCAAGTCAACTAGGAGTGCTTCCTCTTCTTCTAGATTTTTTTTGTAGACTTGCATCCTCTCTTCTTCTCCTTAACAACTATTTTTTTCTGAGCTTTAAGGGAACTTCTAATATCTAATCTTTCATCTTGGTTGGGGTTTGAGGGTGCCCTACCTGCTTAAGTTTTTTTTCTTAACAATTATTTTTGTTGTTGTTGTTGTTGTTGTTGTTGTTGTAGTTGAGGAAATTGAAGATATGTCAAATGAGATTCCCCATGCTAAACAACAAGGGTTGGTGTCACACACCCACGACGACATAACCAAATTTTCTCCTTTTTCTTGAAGGACAGAATTCCCAAATTCCTACAGGGGCCTAGCATAGGCTAGCTCATTCCTCATCCTCCACCTCGTGATTGAGACCTGCAACCATAGGCTTAGTTTAAAAGGCTCATCACATTTTGCGACACTGGGGCTCCTGATGCAAGGCATCTCAACCTCTTCATCTCCTTCAGTCCTAGAAGCGATTAAGGGGCCTATCGTATGCTATCCCTCTCATCTATGATCACGATGTGACCATCCTCCATACGACCAGGGCGATGTGACCATGGCCTACAACCATAGGTTATTTCATGTTTCGCGGACTTCACGTCCCTTGACTTATCATTTCTTCGAATTCTCGGGTCCTGAAATACCGATCCCCGAGTTAGAACCTTAGCCAACTACTAGTGCCTGCCTCCTCCTTCTACCACATGACCCTGTCTTGTGACATAGGGCCAACCCACTGAGAACATCAGGGTTTCGTATGCTGGGATTTCGTAACTTGCGAAGCCGAGAGATTCTACCCTTTGGTCTCCTGGACGTCGAAATGTCGAAACTCATTCATGCTAAATCAACAGCCCAGATCACTCTTGGATCAATGACCATGATTATTGTTACACATCGAAATTACTCACTTTGATAGTGTCGCAAGTGTCGTCATTAAAAAGGTCGCAAGTGTCGCATTTTGCTCGCAAAGTTGCAAGTGTCGCATGTTTCTCACAAGTGTCGTAAAGTGTCAGGGAAGCATATTTCCATGATGCCTATGTCGTGCCTATAACGACATGAGAAGGACACTTGAAACACCTCAAACATCTGATTTGGAAGAGGAGAAATGAGTCAACATGCTTGAAAACCTTTTGCCATCTGAAAGCACCTCAAAAGCTGAGTTTTTGGAGGGGAGCGCTCCCCCTTACACTATCTTGGAGCGTCGACGCTCCCCCTTACACTGTCAGGGAGCATTATAAATCTCCCTTGTCCATTTTGAGGGAGCGCTATAGATTTTGAGAGCGTTGGCACCCCCCTAAAGCCTACTAGGGAGCGCTACAACGATCTGATGGCCCTTTTGAGGGAGCGCTACCTATTCTGGGCAGTTGTTAAGCTGCTGAGATGAATGGGGGAAGCATCTTTTCATTCTTGGAAGGCAGTTGAGTTCGGATCCCTAGTCCAGCCATGATCTTAGGGAAGATCCTCAACTGAAGGAGGAAAATCCTCACCTTCTCCAAGGATATCTCAAGTGGTTAGAGCTTCTCCATGGATATATAAGCAAGCTTTATAATGGTGAAAGGGGATTGGAAATGGAGAATTACACCAGACTTATGATCTCATAAGTGGTGTTGGAACATAGCTGATAGAGGGAAGAATTATTGCATGAAACCTATGATCTCATAGGAAACACACAGTCAACCAAAGGAGAGTGATCAGTGAAGCTGCTGTCATCCAGGTTGTGTATCTTTCGAGCAAGGGTTAGACAAAGAGGACCCGACGAAGCTGTGACATTCACATCTATGATTGTAAGTACTGCTGTCATTATTCTCATTAATATGACACGCTTGGTCTGTTTCTTTCTAGTTTGTGTCTAATGTTACATGAAATTATCATTAATTGATAGATCTATTTTCAAGCTAACATCAATAGAGTAGGAAGTGGTTGTATCTTGTTTGTCTGCAGAACTCAGCGAGGAGCAAAGGATTGGAGCACAACTCGGAGCGTACAGGGACAAACGTCGATAAAGAGGTACTTCTATTCTCCTTCCTTCTCATGTGTTAGTTTAGATAGATTTGAAAGGAAGTCAGTGTCCACGTTAAGCATTTTCTGTCTAGATTTAGGGTCAAGCTCTTAGAGGCGATCTACCTATCCGCAGGGAGATTTTCCTACAACAAAAACTGGCGACTCCACTGGGGAGATAACCTCAAATCGAAACTTCTTGTTTTGATTTCTCCTCATTGACCTAGTTTTACCCCTTGATTGTTTCAGACCTGGTTCACTCCTCTTTTGATTGGTTTCATGAGCTGATTGGCTCTCAACTCTATCATACTCAGCCTAATTGTCGAAATTGAATTGCAATTTTTTGATTTTTTGACATTTTTGGGAGTTTTTGACCCTGACGCCCCTGTCCTTGTGTTAACAGAGCACCATCACTCCCTAATATCTTTGCACAAAGCGCTATAATGCTCCTTGCATTTGGAAATAGAGCGCCAGCCCTCCTTTGGCCCAAAAACCTTCCAGAATTTCTTTTTCTGGGTTTTTCCTCTGTGTCTCTTCTGCTGGGTAACCTTGTGAGTCAATGCCTCTTCTCTTTTAGCCTTGACATCTGTCTTTTTGAAGAATGAACATCTTACTAGTTGGATATTGTAGCCTTCTTCACTATTGTTATTGAGTTTTTCCGTTGATTGGACTTCGAGACCCATGAATTGTCTTTCTCTCTGTTTAACTGAGTAAAAACCCTGGTGAAGGTCATCAAAGGCCTATAGACCCCTTCATCTTAATTTTAGTTAATATCATTGTTCTTCAACTTTTTCTGTTGGGTGTGAAGTTTGTTTTCTCTTTGATTGTTTCTTTTCTTTCACTTTTTGTTTTGATTGTAACGAAAGGGTGTATTGTTTGTATGACTTCTGCTTGTGCTAGTTTGGTTTTCATTCATACAAGAAGATAATTAGCAAGACGAGCATTGTGTTGAATTGATCATTATTCATATGCAAACAATAAAAGGCATCTTCATGATTGATTGTGCATGTTAGAAGGCATCTCAAAAATTTTAGCATTGCATCAAGATTTGATTGAGAAAAAGAATTGTTTGAGGACACTCCTTATTTGTGCTTGTTAGTGAAAAGAACTTTCTCTCTCCCTTAGATAGATGTTCATCGAAAAGAAATGGATGCTTATCATATTTGATTCATTTTTGGGACTGAGTCATAATTCCATTCGTTTCACTTCCATGCACCCCTTTGCGTAAAGAACAACCATAAAATCAACACTAATTAAAAGTTATTTGGAACTTTTTCTTTTCTAGGATCCTCCACCAACAATAGACTAGGCTTAGTACTTTGGATTAGGCTGTGAGAATAACTCTCCAAAGTTTTTCAAAACAAATAGTAGCATCCTGAGTTAGGGAGAGTCAAATCCAATCATCGTATAAGTCTGCCTAGGATCCCCCTCTCACATAGGGGTTACACACGAGGTCGCATTCGGGTGAGCTACGGGGACTAACCCTCCATGGCTTAATTGATTGTGGTGGTCAGATCATATTATGGGGTTCACTTCGAGGTAAATCCACAATTACTGCATGGAAGCCTTTTAGTTGATTTCGGGCTCGATACCCTGCCCGTACATTCTGATCGGACTCTCGACTATTCCCGCCCAGAGGCTGACTGTGAATTGGTAACATTAGTGGCCATAATCTTTAGGGTCTTACAGAAGGTGACGGTGACGGGAAGTCTCACTGTACCTGGAGCAGACATTGGTCAAACTCACT
>SNQJ01S0187886.1:16177-29083 GCA_010110895.2 Picea sitchensis | reverse complement strand
CAGTGGAGGATCGATTTGTATTGAAAGTGTGACGTTTTCCCAAGAGGAGGGTGCACCATTATTTGGAGGGTGGCTAGATCTAAGGATCTAGAAGGTATTTGAGGATTTGAGCACTTGGGTTCTCATTGAAGCATCTTGATCTATCATTGTGGAGAGTTTTAGAGCATTTTTAGGCCTCCTTCATCAGGGCCGAATTATCTAGGGCTTACGTCATCTAGTGGGGCGCACCATTTAGTGGAGGAGTTCAGATCTACAGAGGTTGAGAGGGATCTTGGAAATTCACGCACCTGGGTTATTCTTACCATCACCCCATCTACTGTTTGGCATCTTTCTGAAGGTGATTGGACATCTTTGGCACCATGGCCGAATTGTTGAGGAGCTTCAGTTATCCAGCAGAGCATGGCATCTTCCAGCAGTGAGGGGTTTGGCACTTGGCTTGGTATTCATCTCTTATCCAGCCTTTGGAGGCTTATTTTGTATTGCCGGGAGCATTTTGTAGAAGCTCATACTTTTTATCCATTGTCTATCATCTTGGCCATCTGTTGAGCATTCCAGATCGGCATCTCCATTGTAGCAGGTTCTTCTATTTTATGAATAAAGAAGATTTGAAATGTTTTGGCTTGTCTATCTTATTGCATCTGGTTGAGGTATGTTCTGTGTTTATCTATTTCTGTTATTTTTTGCATACACACATATAAACACATCTAAACAAATAGATCAACAAACTATTTGACGAAATACCTCACTCAGAAAAAGGTTTTAAAAAGACACCAAAACAATGATGATCCTTGCATAATGGCTTGGGATCATTACACCATTTCTTTCCTTACCATGCCATTACATGCCATGCCTTGCCTGGCCATGCCTTTCCTTATCATGCTTTTCCTTACATTCATTTTCCATGCCTTTCCTTCACTTTCCTTGCCTTGCCTTGCCTCCACTTTCCTTTTCTTAAATTTCCATGCCATGCCTTTCCTTGACTTGCCTTCACTTTCCTTACCATTCCATCCCTTTCCTTTCCATTCCATGCCTTCCCATACCATTCCTTGCCATGCCATGCCATGACTTTCCTTTCCATTCCATGACATTCCATGCATTTCCTTTCCTTTCCTTGCCTTTCCTTTCTATTCCATGTCATGCCTTGTCTTTCCATGCCATTCATTTATGTTCCATTCCATGCCATGGCTTGCCTTGCCTTTCCTTGCCATTCATGCCTTGCCTTTCCTTTCCTTAACATTCATTCTTTTACATTCCTTCACTTGCCATGCCATGCCTTCCCATGCCTTGTATTTCCATGCCATTCCTTCCCATACCATGTCTTTCCATGCCATGCGATATGTTTCCACGTCTTTCCTTGCCATTACATGCCTTTCCTTTCCTTCACTTTCCTTCAATTTCATTGCCTTCACTTGCCATGCCATGCCTTCGCATGCCTTTCCTTGCCATGACTTGCCTTGTATTTCCATGCCATGCCATGCCTTGCCTTAGCTTCACTTGGCTTTCCTTCCCTTCACTTGCCATGTCATGCCATCCCATGCCATTCCTTTCCATCCCATTCCATGCCATGTCTTTCCTTTCCATGACTTTCCTTTCCTTGCCTTGCCTTCACTTGCCTTTCCTTCAATTTCCATACCATGCCTTGCCTTCCCTTTCCTTCACTTGTCTTTCCATGCCATACCTTGCCCTTCCATGTCATGCCTTCCCATACCATGCCTTTGCATTCCATTCCATCACATGCCATGCCATCGCATTCCATGCCATGCCTTGCCTAGCCATTCCATGCCTTGCCTTGCCTTGCCTTTCTTTTCCTTTCCTTGTCATTTCATGTCATGTCTTGCCTTGCCATGCAATTCCATGCCTTTCCATGCCATGCCATGCCTTTCCATGCCATTCATTTCCATGCCATGCCTTTCCATGCCATGCCCTTCCTTCACTTTCCTCGCCATGTCTATCCTGGCAAGGTGTTAAATTGTCATACCTATGTAATAAGCACCGAGCAAAACCCTAGTGCCAAAGATACTCCAAAAAATAATTTTCTGGTGGATGGAATGATTGCAAAGGGGCCCCCTTAGCTAAAAATCGATACTCTAGATCCAATTCAACTAACATTTCACCCATCTGAGTCCCTATTTGAGTTTTCTCGTGAGTTGCAACTTGCCTCAATCCATTCAGGGACATGTGGCCAATTTGGTCTCGGGGCATAAAATCCAAACCGAGCGAAATAATAGAGTTTTGTAAGCTCCCACAAGTCTATTTTTCCAAGGCCCATACGAATACACTACCCACAAATTCCTAACACAATGTTCTTGAAAATCAACCTCCTCTTAAAAAATTGCATTATGCCTCATTGACCAAAACTCTAGTGTCAAAGATACTCCAACAAACAGTTTTCCGATGGAAGGAATGACAATAGAGGGGGGCCCTGGTTGAAACCCAGTGCTCTGGATCCAATGAAACTGATGGCTCACGCATTTGAGTCTCAGTTTGAGTTTTATTGTGAGTTGCAACTCGCCTCTTCAATTCATTCACAGACATGTGGAAAATTTGGTCCGTGGGAATAAAATCCAAACTGAACAACATAACAGATTCTGGTAAGCTCCCACAAGTCTATTTGGCCAAGGACCATGCGACTACACTACTCACAAATTTCGGACACAATGTTCTTGAAAATAGACCTCTTCATAAATTGCACCATGCCTCATTGACCAAAACCCTAGTGTCAGAGATACTCCAACAAATGTTTTTCTGGTGGACATAATGAAAGAGGAGGGGATGCCCTAGCGGAAACCCAATGCTCTAGATCCAATGCAACATATAGTTCTTCCATCCAAATCTCTTTTTTATTTTTATCGCGATTTGAAACTTGCCTCTTCAAGTCGTTCAGGGACATGTGGCCAATTTGGTATGGGGGCATAAAATCCAAACTGAGCGGCAACATAGAGTTTCATAAGCTCCCACACATCTATTTGGACAAGGCCCAAACGACAACACTACCCAAAAATGCTAGACACATTGTTCTTGAAAATTGACCTCCTCTTCAGAAATTGCACTATGCCTCATTTCTCGGAACCCTAGTGTCGAAGATACTTTGACAAACGGTTTTTTGGTGGACAGAATGACATAGGAGGGCCCCCATAGCTGCAAAATAGTGCTCTAGATCCATTGCAATTGACGGTTCTCCCATCCAAGTCTTGGTTTGAGTTTTTTTGTGAGTTGCAAGTTTCCTCTTCAATTCGTTCAGGGACATGTGGCCAATTGGTCCTGGGAAATAAAATCCAAAATGAGGGGCATAATAGAGTTTTGTAAGCTCCCACAAATCTATTTTTCCAAGGCCCACATGACTACACTACTAGAAATTCCCAACACAATTTTCTTGAAAATCGACCTCCTCTTCGGAAATTGCACTATGCCTCATTGACCAAAACCATAGTGCCATAGATACTCAAACAAATGGTTTTCTGATGGACATAATGACAATGGAGGGTACTCCTAGCTTAACCATGGTGCTCTAGATCCAATGCAACTAACGATTCACCCATGTGATTCTCGGTTTGAGTTTCATCGTGAGTTGCAACTCGCCTCTTCAAGTCGTTCAGGGACATGTAGCCAATTTGGTATGGGGGCATAAAATCCAAACCGAGCGGCATAAAGGAGTTTCGTAAGCTCCCAAAAGTATATTTTTCCCAGACCCACATGAATATACTACCCAAAAATGACCAACACAGTGTTCTTGAAAATTGACCTCATCTTCAGAAAGTGCACTATGCCTCATTGACCAAAACCCTAGTGTCAGAGATACTCCAACAACCGATTTTCTGGTGGATGGAAAGACAGTGGAGGGCCCCCCTAGTTGAAACCGAGTGCTCCATATCCAATGAAACTAACGTTTCTCCCATCTGAGTCCTAGATTGAGTTTTAACGAGAGCTGAAAATCCTCTCCTCAAGCCATTTAGGGACATGTGGCCTATTTGGTCCAGGGGCATAAAATCCATTCCAAGTGCATAACAGAGTTTCATAATCTCCCATAAGTCTATTTGGCCTAGACCCACACAACTACACTACCCGCAAATTCTGGACAAAGTGTTCTTGAAAATTGACCTGCTCTTCGAAAATTGTATTATGCCTCATCGAGAAAAACATTGGAATTCTCATGCAAGTATTTTTATATAATATGTATGGGATAAAAAGTTGTATAATTACATGATTAATGAATCCTTTGATTTTAATTTTTTACGTATTAAACATTTTTCATTTAGTACAAGCATTATTTACATATTAAACTTGTTGATTTATGTATTAAACTTGTTCATATAAGTATTAAACTTGTTCATTTACGTATTAAACTTGTTTATTTAGTCAAGGCATGACATGGTATCTCATGGCAAGTGAATTTAAGGCAAGGCGTGGAAAGTTAAGGAAAGGTATGGAAAGTGAAGGCATGGCATGGGATGGTATGGCAAGGCATGGCATGGCAAGGAAAGGCATGGTATGGTATAGAAAGTCATGGCATGGAAATGCATGCATTGGTATACAAAGGTATGGCATGGAAAGGAATGGCATGGCATAGAAAAGGAAAGGCATGGAAGGTGAAGCAAAAACAAGGAATGTAATGGTATGGCATGGTAGGATATGGAAAGGCATGCGATGGAAAGGAATGGTATGGAAAGGCATGGTATGCAAAGAGAAGACACGGCAAGTGAAGGCAAGGCATGACAAGGCATGGTATGCCAAGGCACACCATACCATACCATAGCTAGGCAAGGCAAGGAAAGACATACCATACCATACCATACCATACCATACCATGGAAAGACATGCTAAGGAAATGCATACCATATCATACCATACCATACCATATCAAGGCAAGGAAAGGCATACCATATCTTTCCTTGACTTACATACCATTCCATACCATACAACACCATACCATACCATACCATGCATGGAAATGGAAATCCAAGACAAGGCATACCATACCATACCGTACCATACCATTACCATTGCCAATGCATACCATATAAGGAAATGGAAAGGCAATGCATACCACACCATAACATACAATGGAAAGGAAATGGTATACCATACCATACCATACCATACAATACCATACAATACCAATGCATACCATACCATACCATACAATGGCAAGTAAATGCATACCATTGCAAATGACTATCATTTCCAATGCCAATGTATACCATTTCCATTGACAATGCATAACATACCATACCATACCATACCATTGCCAATACATACCATACAAGGAAATGGAAACGAAATGCATACCATACCATACCATACCATGCAAGGAAATGGCAAGGAAATTCATACCACACCATACCATACCATACCATTGCCAATGCATACAATACAAGGAAATGGCAAGGAAATGAATACCATACCATACCATGCAAGGTAATGGAAATGAAATGCATACCATACCATACCATGCAAGGCAAGGACAAGCATACCATACCATACCATGAAAGGAAAGGAAAGGAAATTCAAGACATGGAAAGGCATGGAAAGGAAACACACGCCATACCATACCATGCCATACCATGCAAGGAAATGGAAAGGCTAGGAAAATGAATGCATACCATACAAGGCAATGGCATGGAAAGGCATACCATACCATACCATACCATACCATGTAAGGAAATGGAAAGGCAAGGAATACCATGCCATACCATACCATACAAGGAAATGGCAAGGAAATGCATACCATACCATACCATACAAGGTAATGAAAAGGAAATGCATACCATACCATACCATACCATGGAAAAGTAAGGAATACCATACAATATCATACCATACCATACCATGCAAGTTAAGGAAAGTAATACCATACCTTACCATACCATACCACCGCAAGGCAAGACAAGGCATGGCATGGCAAGGAAAGGTATGACAAGTCCTGCATGGCATGGAATGGAATGGCAAGGTAAATAAATGCATGGCATGGCATGACATTGTAACGAAATGCATGACAATTCATGGTAAGGCAATGAATGACATGCCAAGGAAAGATAATGCATTGCATGGCATGGAAAGGCATGCAAAGGTGAGGCATTCCATGCAAAGGAAATGCAAGTGGTTGATGTCTTGAATATTGTAGGCATGGCATGACATGAATTGGCATGGAATGGCATGCCATGGCATGGCCTGGAAATGGAATGGGAATGGAATGGCAGGGAAAGGCTTGGCAATGGAATATAAATGATGTCTTCAATATTCTAGGGTTTTTATGTGCCATGGAAATGATGTCTTGAGTATTCTAGGGTTTGATGTCTTGAATATTGTAGGGATGTTATGTGTCATCTTGGGAAGCTACATGACAATGGCATGGATTGGAAAGGCATGGCAATGCCATGAAATGGAAATGGAATTCCATGGAATGGCTTGGAAGGCATAGCAATGATGTCTTGAATATTCTAGGGCTTGATGTCTTGAATATTCTATGGCTCTTATGTGTCATCTTGCATTTCAACAAGCATTTGTTGTCTAAACCTTAGCTTAGGATTGAATTTTCATCCTCCTTTAATTTAATGATTACTTGTGTTAAGGGTTGTTATATTTATCCTGTTGTAACTTAGTTAATATCATTTATTGTCTTGGAGAGGCATGGAAATGTTATGACATGACAATGGAAAGTTATATATATTGTTATATAGGTTAAAATGGGAAACTACATGAGAAGGCATGTGAAGCTACATGACAATGGCATGGATTGGAAAGTCATGGAAATGGCATGCCATGGCATGTGTTGGCAAGGCATAGCATTGGAATGTAAATGCATGTAAATGGCATGGAATGGCATGAATTGGCAAGGCATGGAAATGGAATGGAATGGAAAGGTTTGAAAATTGCATGGAAATGACAATGGTATGCCATGGGATGACTTGGCAAGGAATAAAAATGGAATGGTATGGCAATGTCATGGAAATGGAATGGAATCAACATGTTTCTGGGATTGGTTTTGGGAGGTTCCTTTGTCTCCTTGTGTTCTATAACCCAAAATTTGGGTAGTAATGTGCAATAAAATATCATAGACGATGAAAGGAAAAGAACAATGGTTTCAAGTCTCCCTGGAGGAATTTTGGTAGCATAGCATTACTTTCTATGGTGTGTCATGAAATGTAACCTCAAAACCTTTATTTTTAAGTGGAAAATGATACCCATTCTAAGATCTAGTTTCCATGTGAACTCTCACGTTCTATTGATCAAAATCAATAAGTTTAGTGGACATCAAGGAATACTAAATAAATGTTATTAATAATTGATGGGTTTAACAAAATTTACATATATCCACTACACAATCTAAACAAACATGTGCATTAATGAGTCATTGACTAGTCTTTTTGACATTTATGAAGGGTTACACATCAATCAAATTATTTTATATATTTCATGCATAGAAAGAGGCGAATAATGTGTGTGCCCTAGAAAATGGCATTGAGTTGAAACTGTTAAGTTATTTACAATTATGTAGAAGATAAATGATAAAACTTATCTCTATAATAAATTATTGTAATATGCCATCTTTTAGGTTACAGTATGTTCAAGTGACCATTATTTGAGTTTGGATTGTCATTGGATTTAGATGGAGATAATTCAATAGGTAGTCCATATTGTAGGTTGTGAGTTACAATATGGATATCCACAACATTCATGCAAATAATTCAGAAGGAATGATCTATCGATGATGTAGAGATACATGGTTGATTAACAACCAATGCTACTTGAGAAACAATAATTTCTTATGTATTTAGCACTTAGTAATATTTTCCACCATAAGTCATTCCTTAATGCATAATGAAATTATTTATAATCTCTTTAGAAACAAATCAAGGGATTAATACACATAAACTTCATACACATTGGAATTAAAACACTTTGAAATTCATATATTCATCAACATCAAATGTATAAACAATGATATCCATTAAAAAATGCCATGAAATGGCTGTGTGTGTGTAGTCAACATCATCTAAATTGTACATTTTTTACAAAATGGAAACTCGTGCCTAGTATACAAAGTGACAACATGTGCCCTAACATGAAAAAATATCTCTATTGTGGCCTAGATACAAAATGGAAGTAGTTGGTCAATAATTGACCATTTCCACCCTCACCATCCTTAGGAGCATCATGGAAATCTATCTTTATTCTCTTTCTCGAGGATGTACCTCGATAGGTTCAAGGCCTAGGTGTGCTTCGATGCTCTAAAGATGCCACAAAGAATAAACAATGTTATAAGTTTTTTTCATTAATGAATTAATAGACATACAAAATGATACTTTGTAATTTAACCAAAGACAACTCACCACTTATGAAATTGTCAATCGTGAGGTAGTTACCCTCCTCTGCGACCCCAATATCTATGTAATTCCACCCTGCATCAATTACAAGGATCAAGTCAAGAAAATTAAACAAATATGCGTAAAAGAAAATTAATGAAACATGAAAAAAATATCATCAATCCATTATCTCAGCATGAATATCTCAGGCATTGATGGATATTCACTGGCATATGGAGCACTAGGTTGTACAACTTGCTCTGATACAACCTCTACTATGGCAGTCTTTGTCGATGGGGTCAAAAGTGATGTTGTGGGTCGGTGGAAGTAAGGTGGGTTGTGATGGACCTTCACAGGCTATACAAGTGATTCCAACACCCTAAGCCTAGATAAATTTAACCTAGAAGCAACACCCAGGTGCCCAGGGGGTGAAATACTACTATACTGAGAAAATATATCGACGACCTGCATACATATGAATAAAATTGAACTATTAGTATCAAATAGTAAAATTCAAAAACATAAACACAAATAATTTGAGAATTATATGATATTAACTATACACATGATACCTGTGATGCTGGTGACTTGTCCATCCTAGATGGACAATCCCCGACATTGCCTGGTGTCAAATTCTATAGAAACATGAGAACATATAAAAAAATTGAGGATGTCATAAAATAAAGAAATGGATATGTTGAATCTATCAAATTTTATACATACTTATGTGTACGGTGCATCCAATGAAAATGCTTCCTCTATTGCTGCATCAGTGGTGGGGATAGGAACTGATGCATCCATAGGCATAGAGGGTCTACTACTATGACGAAACAATTGCAAAACAACATACAATCAAATATCTATATAAATACACAAAATAAAAAATAAATATATAATGATGAAGAACATAAAGAGGTTTAAGATACTAACCTCCTCCATGAAGCTATGTTGTCCATTGGGCTCTATAGTCCCATAGCATGTCTTCTCGCAACTCGAGCATCTGTGAGGTTCACATGGACAGTTGCTATGTCCATGTTCCCTCTCCTCACTGTACTCTCCTATACATGTTGATGCTCCAACCTGTCTATCAATGTCACTGGAAGGCACCTCCTACCGATATAGTGAAACAAAGCTATTGTGTTGCACTAGGATAGAAGTCAATGATGAGATGGCTAGTTTTACTTGTTGCAAGTTCTCTACAACATGAGAATGTTGGGTAGGGAGGTCAAACCTTCACTTGGGGGGGTGATGACCTAACACATGGTCACTCTTGGCATGCTCTCAGTCCTATGCACACCCTTGACCCACCCCATTGAAGTCACCAATGTCAAAGTAGTTTACATGATTACCCATAATAAACTCAGCCCATAATTTCCTCATAAAATATAAGGGAATCTCCTTGTTATTGCAGGGAGGTTTATGAAAAAACATATACCAACTATCCATCCATTTTTGACTAATATGGGGATGGATGCAACAATCAATGGAGATGTGTTTCCTGGTCAATGGTAGTTTTTGTCCATTTCCAGGATCCATAAAAATAGACAATATTTTTTGTTATGAAATGCCCAGTTATTTGACTTGGTTTCTATCCAAACCAATGCTATAATACTCGTACATTGTTTCCCTATAATTAGAAATAGAGTTCAATTTTCATTGGGCACTTGCAATGGACTACACAATGATGTCCAAAGAAGTGTCCAAGGAGACTCTGCTAGGCTCTTTTATCTCCCTTAATTGTTCCTCAAGGGTTTGTAATATAACCAACCCCTCATCAATTTCAATGTTTACATTGTGTGGTGGTGGTGAGTTGGGGTTTTGATATTGTTGGTTTTTTCCTGAGAAGTTTAAATTGTCTTGGGGTTCCATTGTATTATATATGCTTCAATTTAAAAGCCATGTCCTGCAAAATAGGTTCATTTTTTATTTAAAATAAAAAATTACAATTATTTTTTTAGTTAGATTATTTGGAGCAAAATACTAAATTGGAATGACTAAATTGGATTAAAATTAAAAAAAATGTAACATAACTAGACATAGTGTAAAGATCCTCCCTTTCTTCCTTCTTTCTAGCTCCGCTATATTTTTCCAATGAGAGAAACATGAGCACGATTTCTGCACAATGGGAACAAATCGCACTCAGGCCCTATAAATAAGTTTATCCGTAAGAACACACATGCGTTCTTAGAACCGTGCATGTGTTCTTAAGACCACACACACATTCTTAAGATCGATTACACGTTCTTAATACCGTGCATGTGTTCTTAAGAACATGCACGCGTTCCTGCCACTAATCCTACGTGGCAATCGATGTGGACGTTCGACCACACCCAAACCTATATGTATAGGAATGTGTGTGCATTCCTGCGAGTACTTTTTCTAACTCATGCCCATTCCACTTTTTTGGCAACGAACTTCTTGCACTCACCCTTAAAAAATAATTCCTTTTTTTATTGTAATAAGAGGTGCTTCTTTAGATATGTAGGAAATATTGTAACTTGGATATTGCTAATATCATTACATATAGGTTCAAAAAATATTATAATAGTTATAATAGTAATAGTAATTATATGAATATATATATATTAGTAAGAGATATATCAAATTTATATATAACATAAAAATAATGATATAGAGTTAAACATAAAGATGTAATATTGCTTTCCAAAGAAAAATCACAATTTCTATTTATAATTTGAATGGAA
Organism: Picea sitchensis; assembly: GCA_010110895.2. Classification (NCBI taxonomy): domain Eukaryota; kingdom Viridiplantae; phylum Streptophyta; class Pinopsida; order Pinales; family Pinaceae; genus Picea; species Picea sitchensis. The sequence goes on along the minus strand of SNQJ01S0187886.1, from coordinate 18,075 downwards.
ATTATATTTTTCATGTGCATATTGCACTTACATTTATCATGGACTTATCATCTAAATCTTATTTAAAATTCATTAGTTACATTTATCATGGACTTGTCATCTAAATCTTACTAAAAATTCATTGCACTTACACTTATCATGGACTTGTCATCTAAATCTTATTTAAAATTAATTCACTATTGAAGATAATTATGAGTTTATATTCACTTATTGATAGACCACACTATTGTATAAAAGGCCTATAAACCATTTTGATAAATAATCCATCAACAAAAATAAGAAGGTCTACTAAAAAAACTATGTATCAACAAGACTAGAAAACAAGATAGAAATCATCACCATTTTGATTTGCTGAGTTTGAGAGACCCTGAAGCTCCTTTATAACAATTTCAAAATCCCCTATCACCGATAAAGTTTGGATACTTCGTTCGTGTGCTAGTTTTAGCCCCATGTAAACTGCTAGGGTCTCTACTCTGTTATTGGTTTTTCTCCCCATACCCTAGGAAAAATCATTTACTTTTTGTCCATCAAAATCACAGATGACTCCCCCCGCACCTACCACCCCTAAATATAGTTTTGCAATTGTTATGATCTAGTTTTTAAAGATTTTTTTATCATTACATAATGTTTTTTTTTAATTTTAATTTTTAATGATTGTAATTGTTTTCAATTTAATTTATTCATGTTACATACTCAACATATCTATTTAGGTTTTGGATGTATCTCTTTACTCTTAATGTAACTAGAGCAAATTCATCTCAACCTTAGATCTAATAAATATCAAAATGATCAAAAAATAATGATGAAATTCTATCTATACTTAAAAGATCCCATCCAATATTATAATAAATATATGCTAATTTATAACGTTAGATCTAATAATTATCAAAATGATAAAAAAATAATGATGAAATTCTATCTATACTATTTTTTTAACAGAAACAGGTATTTTTATGTATTATAAAAAATTGCCAGAATTCCAAAAAAAGACAGACTGCAGGGTGCTACACCTCTGCTAATGTCGTGGATACAAACAGGTCTTTCTATGCCAATATGAGAGTTGGTCATTGTACTATGTAGGCTACAAATTTTCCATGTGAATATGGCTATAAAACTATTTAATTAAAACATAAATTTACATTTCATGGGAGACCAGAGCTAAGGGTGAGGTGAACCTGGATGGTTTTGCTGTGTTGCTTGGTTCTCCACTGCTTGACGTGCTTCCCCATGGTTCTGAGCCTGATTGTCCTCCTCCCAGACACAGTCAGAGAAACCTGGAGCCATTGGGACGTACTAGTCATTGTTGGCTACCAAGTGAAAGGTAGATGGAATCTGATATTCATCTGTGCTTGCTGAGTGGGCTTGCTGCTGTGGATTACCCAGACGATGGGTAACTTCTCCTATCTGCCTCGTGTTGCGATTAACTCCCCTGAGAATAATAGCCAGTTCCTGGTTGTGCCTGGTTTCCAATTGCTGCATTTGAGCTTGAATTTCGGCCATATTTTCCCGAATCGCTTGATTTTCCTACTGTAGTTCCCGATGTTTCGATCCTGATCATTCCTCTATACAGCTGCAGTCAGTCCACGAGCCTTGAAATTTTTCTCGTAGGTCTTCCATGGTGCAAACTGGTCATGTAGATGGGTCTATGGGTTTGCGTCGCATGGTGTTGCAGTGCGCGGGGGGTGCACAGATGTTATACATGAGGCTATTGAGACTGGCTTGGGGGGGGTTGTGAAGGGGAGAGCAGGGGAAAAGGTCGAGAGCCAAGAGGGTAGCAGAGCTTGGTGGGTGGGCTAAACAAGAGGGCATGAAACCAAATGAGACTCGACATGTCGTTAAATGTTGGGAGAGCCATCATGTCCCACGGGTGAAGGAGGAGCTACATCAGGTGAGGGGGG
>SNQJ01S0187886.1:0-10660 GCA_010110895.2 Picea sitchensis | reverse complement strand
TTTTTTTATTTTTATGATTTATACATTTTGTATTCAAAGTTGATTAGTACACATGTATTAAATAAAGTTGTGTATTTGATATCACAATTTATCAAAGTTTTACAATAACATGTAAGCACAAGTACATATATATAATACATTTAAAATTGTCACTATAATGCATCTATAAGGGTTGTTTTCATACATAAATAAGTTTTCAAGGTTGAATTTGTTTATACCATAATCGTTTTAGTCATAATCAATAATAATATTTAATTTTTTTCTAACTAAAACATTTTTTTTTAAGGATTTGATAATCTTTAATCACTTTCTTGCAAATTCATAAAATTATGATGAAATAGTGTTATTGATAATGTAGAAAATGAGTGATAAAAGTTAATCTACTTAAAAAAAAAATATGTTATATGTATTACATATGTTATATGTACTACATATGTTATATGTACTACATATGTAATACAGAGCTAAACGTACCTTGTTCCCGTCATCTTCAGTCTTAGGGTGAGTAAGAAATAATCTTTCCTAGAGAAGGGCTTCTTACCTTACTTATGACCTAATTGTTTCTTAATATAACCTGTAATATGGGTATGTATTACCTATGTTATAAGCATTACATATAACATATAAATATCACTCACTTAGTAAAAAATATGATTAAAAATGATTTCAGATTTCAATGAAAATAACCCAGTTTATTGTTAAACTTGAGTATATGTTATATATGATACATATAACATATAAATATAACCCATTTAAATATCATCCATTTAGTAAAAAATGATTAAAAATGATTTGAGACTTAAATGAAAACAAGTGTTGCATGGCAGTGCAGTCCCTGCGAGGTTGGGATGGGAGTAAATGTGAGGTAGTAGAGACAAGTGGGTAGAAAGTTGAAGTAAATGTGGTTTGCATGCAGAACATAGTAAAGTAAACATATAGTTTTATACATATGAAATATGTACTTTTATAGATACGAAATATGTTGTTGTATAAAGTATATATTTAGATTTATATACAAAAAATTTGTACTTTTATAAAGTATGCAGATGAGATTTTATAAAGCATGCACGGAGCCCTCATTGCATACTTAGCCAGTTTTTGGATCGCGGGTTCTCGGGGTGGCGGGTTCAAAGTTGGGCTTCTTATGTTCTGTGGCCTACAAATAGGACCGACAGTTCCGCGATATACAAAATCACAGGCGGAGTGGAAGACTATAGAAATTTATTAAAAATTAATAATGTTAGTTATACAATAGAATAGTAATAAAGTCTGTTACATAGGTTCGCGGAGAAAAACACCAAAAAATTATCATTGTCAAACTATTTTTCTGTAAAAATAAGGATTTTCTTCGACAAAAAAGATATAGCATTGTCGAATTGGTTTTATTTGCACACGTTTTACACAGCATGGACGGAGCGGTCATTCCATACTTAGCACGTTTTTGGATTGCGGGTTCTCAGGCTGTAGGTTTCAAAAATGGGCCTCTGTTGCTCCGTGCCCTATACAAATTGACAAACGGACTTGCAAACTATACAAACTTATTATAAAATAAATAATGTATGTTACATATATCTGGAAATTACATCAACATTTTAAACATCAACGTCGTTGAAGACCAAAAAAATATCATACAATAGGAATTTTGCACCCAACAATTATGTCATATACATGAGACAATAATTTATAGAAAATTATAACATTGTACGAAGACATATAGTAATTTGTATAATGCTATAAAACTTCATACATTTTGTACTGAAAAATTACGGAGTTGCGGGTTGGCGGAGTCCAGTTCCGGGTTCACACTTTTCATGTCCAGTGTTTTACGTGATATACATTTTGCAAGAAAGACTTCTGTCATATACATTTTGTAGCTAACAATTCCTTGATATACATGACATAGAGAAATTTATAGAATATTATAACATTGTATGGAGATTTAAAGTAATTTATATAATGCTATAACATGTCTTAGTTAATGAATAGTATAAGCAATTTTTTAAATTTTATTCAACATTTTTTTATATAAGTAAGATTGTATAAAATTCTGCCAAAATGAAGGAGTACGGAGAATTTCCATGGTTTCAATCTATAAATACTGAGCTTCCCTAAGGGAAAACCAGCTCAGGTAGCCAAAGTGCTTCATAACTTAAGTATAGATTGTCACTGATACAAAAAGCGTTCAAAATTCTCGCCCATAAGGGTGGGCGCTAGAACTGTGGAAAGTGTAGATAGCCTAATTATAATAACCATGGACAAATGCATGAAAGGTTGGAATGCACATGAAAAAACAACAGACAAAAAAAAACAGAGATCATCGGTATGGGTTGTAGTGTGGCGATGCGGCCATGCAGAAGGCGCAAAATGTTGTGTCCCCGGGAGGAGGCGACTCCTCCTGGACTAGTGTGCGGTCCAATTGCATAGCATTCTTCGTCTCTGATGGAAGGTGCTCTTCCTTCTGCACGTCCTCTGGGTGTGATGGAAGCCTCTGGTCCTCACAGTCTGCGTCTCCATGGACCAAATTTTCTAGTGGCAACACCGGTGCCGAGGTTGTTGTTGCGTGTGCTGTTGTTGATTGGGTTGCCTCTAGTGCGAGGAGATGAGCACCTTGTAACATGAAGAGCAATTGCAAGAGTCGAGAGGCTTTATCATCCAAGCTCTATAGGAAGAACCAGAGGTCGTCCATGTCCTGACACAGGTCGAATACCAGGCTCTACACCAGTGCAAGGCCTGTTTTCCAGTCACATTATCGGTCAACATTGGAACCCCCTTGAGATTGGGGTTTCCATCACAAATTTTGACTGGCTTTCAGAGCATCCATCTGAAATTGGGTCTCGTGAAGATGGTCCTAAAGCGACTGGGTGGACGAAGAGTTGGGAGAGGCCAAAGGTCCTGGGTGTGAAACAAATGCGGAATTGGCTAAAGTTCCTGGGTTGTTGTTTAGTGAGGCCCCTGAGCAGTCCAGCTCCTCCATTATGTTGGCAAGGGACACAGGAAGGGGCGAGAGAGATGCGATAATTTGAGTCAACTGCACCAAGAAGGAGGACAAGGTGGCCGAAGAGGAGGAGGATAACAGGGAGGTAGCATGCATGGGACATAGGACCAGGCGGGGTCGGTTTGGCTGGCAAACTGGTTGGCCTTTGGAATTCCTTCATAGCCGGGGCATCTTCGGGATAGTGGGAGAGAGAAAACACGGTAGGAACAGAGTAGGGCAGGACAAATGCAGAGTAGGGAAAGGCTGGGAAGGAAGTGAGCTCTGAGAAGAAAAAGCAGGAAAGAATGAGCCATCTGGACCTGTTGGAGCAATTGAAATAGGTTGGGCAGCTGGTGAGGTTCCATAAAAGGTCGCGCGCACATAGTAAAGGCACAACGAGGGTGTTGGTCCGTTGAAAGGATGCAAAGGAAGAGCAGGGGGCACTGAGATTAATGGCGCCATGCCTCAAGCTATCTGAACTTGAATTGATTAGGCAGTTGGGAGTGAGTGGCATGCGATCGTCACATCGGCGACGCCACAAAGTATCACTCCTGGCTGCTACAATCAATGCATGTGCTCTACTAGAAACCCATCTGTGGGAAAGGGAATAAATGCGAAGGAGTACCGACACGTGGGAAGGAAGCTGAAATACATGCGTACATGGGCAAAAAACCAGGGAAAATAGTGGTAATGTGGGTTACATAGGTTTCTTGACAAAAAACAACAAAAAAAATTAGCATTGTTGCACACAATAGAAATTGAAATTTATGAAATGAAACGTTCCTGAATAACATAATTTATACATACAAAATATGTAATTTTACAAGGCGGAGTCCTGATTCAATAGTTAGTGAGCTTTTGGATGGCGTTCTTGGGATGTTTCTGTTCTTCCGTGCCCTACAAAAAGCAGGGATAGTTCCACGATTTACAAATTGACAATTGGAGTTGCGGACTATTATAATCTTAAGGGCACGGTGTCCAAAAAATTTAGGATTTACGAAGTACTATTCTTTAGATATGATTTGCATACAGTCGTGGAAAAGATACACATAAATAGTAGTAATGCATTGTTGCGCTGAAATTCAGGCTTTGTTGTTCTGTGGCTTGCAAATTGCACCCAGAGTTCCACGACATACAATTTGACAATTGGAGTTGTGGACTATTTGATATTTAAGGGCATACGTATGTTACAAAGAAGAGTTGCTAAATACCAAATATGTAATTTGATTAAGTATATATATAGACCATTGTGGTTGTGAGGCTGAAAATTGTTCCCCCATAGGTTCGTGGAAAAAAGCATAAAAAGACTACCAATACCGAATTAGTTTACTTTAAAACAAAGGCACGTGAGCTTCATAGTGGGTTGTCGGGGTGGTGGGATGAAAATTGGGCTACTGTTGTTCCGTCGCCTACAAATAGCACCGAGAGTTCTGTGAAATACAAATTGAGAAGTGGTTTTGCGGACTATTTGAATTTTTGGATCACGGGTTCTTGGGCTATCGAGCTAAAAATTGGTTTTATGTTGTTCTTTGGCGTACAAATAGCACTGAGAGTTCCGTGATATACAAATTGACAAGCGGTCTTGCAGACTATTTGAAATATTGGATCGCGGGTTCTCGGGCTAGCGGGATGAAAATTGGCCTACTGTTGTTTCATGGCCTACAAAAATCAAATATGTAATTTGATGAAGTAGATATATAGAGCATGCACAAAAGCTTCATTCTGGGTTGTCGAGATTGAGGGCTAAAAATTGGGCTTCTGTTGTTCTGTGGCCTACAAATACCACTAGAGTTTTTGAATGGCGGGTTCTCAGTTTGGTGGGATGAAAACTGGGCTTCTGTTGTTCCGTGGCCTACAAATAGCCTGTAGAGTTACGTGATATACAAATTGACAAACGGACTTGTGGACTATTTGAAATTGAAGGTGCTCATGTCGAACAAGCTTAGCATTCCCGAATTAGTTTTCCTTTTTACATATGCTGCTGGAGTAAAAAAAAAAAATAGTACTGACATCTGTTACATAGGCTGGTGGAGAAAAGTATGAAACAAATATGATTCCCGAATTAGTTTTCTTTTAAAAAACGGCTTCTCGACTTAGGCATTTTTTGGATCGCGGGTTCTCGGGCTGGCAACCTAAAAAATGCGCTTTTGTTGTTTCGTGTCCTACAAATAGCACCAACAGTTCTGCGATATACAAATTGAGAATCAAACTTGCAGAGTATTTGAATTTTAAGGAGCTCGTGTCCCAAAAATTTAGCATTCGCGAATTAGTTTTCTTTACATAGATTTTACATACGCTGGTGGAAAAGAGGGAAAAAAGTATAGTACGAGTGTCTGTTACATAGGCCGGTGGAAAGAAGGACAAAATAAATAACATTCCTAAATTAGTTTTCTTTAAAACAGGGGCTCCTCGACACAAGAAATTGAAATTTATGAAATTATAGGTTCCTGCAGACCATAAACTATACATAGCAAATACATAATTTTTTAAAGTAGACATTTACTTTTATAGATATGAAATATGTACTTTCATAAATTATGGGGATGAGATTTTATAGAACAAAGACGAAGCCCTCATTTCATGTCCTACAAAGAGCAGGCAAAGATACACGGTGTACAAATTGAGAAGTGGACTTGCTAACTATTTTAATTTTAAGGGCCTTTGTGACAAACATTGTGCAGGACATGTTGCAAAGATGCAAGAAATGATAGTCTCTTTACGTTTGAGTAGAAAGAAAGTAGTGAACACAATTTTGCGACATTTATATAAAAAAATAAAAAAATGTGTTATATATTGTTGAAAATTTAAAGAAACATACACACACACATATATATATATATATATAAGTGAAATCTGATATCTAAAATTTGAGTAAGTGATTTATGTCATAGTCCATTCTGAAAATGAAAAATCTAGGAACATATAAAAGAAGGAGGAAAACTAACATTCCCAAATTAGAGCAGAGACAAAATCCTCATTCCATACTTAGCCAGTTTTTGGATCACGGGTTCTCGGGTTGGAGACCTAAAAAATGAGTTTATGTTGTTCCATGACCTTCAAATAGCACCGAGATTTATATGATGTACAAATTGATAATGAGATCTGTGGACTATTTGAATTTCAAGGGGCTCGTGTCTCAAAAATTTAACATTCGGGAATTACTTTTCTTTACATAGGTTTTACACATGGTGGTGGGAAAATGTACAAAAAACATAGTACCAATTTCTGTTACATAGAGTGGTGGAAAGGAGGACCAAATAAATAGCATTCTTGAATTTTTTTTGTTTAAAATAGGGGCTCGTGGATACAATAAATTTGAATGTATCAAACTATAGGTTCCTGGAGAGCATAAATTGTACATAGCAAAAACATAATTTTTTAAAGTAGATATTTACTTGTATACATACAAAATATGTACTTTTATAGAGGATGTACGGAGCCCTCATTCTATATAGTGTGACGGAGCCTAGATTACATACTTAGGCAGTTTTTGGAGTGCGGGTTGTCGAGCTGGCGGGCTGAAAATTGGAAAAAAATGAAACGTGTTACATATTTATGGAAATTTAAAGAAACATATATATGTGTGAAGTATGATATGTCAAATTTGAGTGAGTGATTTATGTCATACTTTATTTTGAAAAAGAAAAAAAGAGAATAGAGATAAAATAAACATAATGACTTCACATTCAACATAGCTGAAGATAAAAAATCCAGGGAGACATAAATATATAAGGAGACAAAATAATAGTTTTGTTTGGAATATATGAAAAAAAAATAGTTTGTTACATATCCCTGGAAATGTAAATTAGTTTTTCATATAGACTGGGATTGGGGATACCGCGGACCATAACAGAAATATGTACAAGAAATAGGAGTGTGGAAAGAAGTTGGACACGCTAGAATGTAATACTTGAAAAGTAGAAATGGGAAGATCAATTTTGCCTATAGATTTCTACTCAAAAAAGGAATAACTGGATTGATAAAGAAAGGACTATCACTATACACTTACAAAGATGGTATGTATAAGTAATTTTTGTGTTTGGTTGGTCATGCCTTTCCCTGCTGGTTTTGGTGGGAAGCGTGCTTCAATAACTGGATTGATACACAGAATATTTATGCATTTGCCTATTGGATTTCGTGGTTGATCCACTTCAAGTTCTCTTCAATATAGCTTTTCAAGGGGGTGACGTTGATGTCATTGCAGATTCGAATGTTGAAAACTTCATTTTCTAATTCGATTAGATCAATTGAAAGTTTACACAAACCTTCATGAATGTCTCAATTCTGTAGTCAATACCCAACTAGCCAGTTGTCCACCTCTTCTTCATCATATTCAACATTTCTATAAAACATTTCTAAAGACAAGGCCTTCAAATTATCAACTTGTTGATCAAATGCTTGCTTGGTTAACGTCAACGAGTTGAGGATTAAGTTGGGGTCCTAGAAGACATTTGCCTTTCTTGCTAAGTATATTTTGGTGAGATTTGTGAATAATGTTTCTTTCTTTGATATTGCTTGCTCACACGATTGCACGATTAGGTACAGGTTCTTCACATTCTGTTTCCATCATGCTTCTAATTGAGTGAGCCTTTTTTTGGACAGGAGATCATGTTGTCTTCTTCTCGTCTATGGCATGTTGTTGACATGAAAGGAGAAAGGGATGACTAAGTGCACATAGAAATTTTCTTCATTCTTTAAATCCGTCTACAGAAGTAGGAGTAATTTATGTGCCATGCTCCCTAGGGAATCCATATTCTGTGATGTTTCCCAGGCCTTGGCAATCAGTTCTATTCTTTTTTTGATACTTTTCTCCACATATCCTCTACAATATGCGAGGAAGCTGGAGGGCCCTTTTATATTTGTTGCATGGTTGCACATAGTCGCAGGCATGGCTATTTCCAAGGAACTGCCAAGCAATGGCATAGGAAACAAAGCTTCCTCTAATTCCTTAATCCGGTTCTTTAGTCTGGCATTTTCGGCTTCAATGAATCCAATAGAATCATGAAGAGCATCTCCGGTTTCCCTGTGAAGTTGGGAGATTTTGGATGCGTGCATATTGGCAAGGTCAAGTTCTGAACGATGTTTTCTTTTCTTATTTTTTACATCTCTTTTTTCAATGATTATTTTTTTTTATTTGGTTTAAAAAACAATGCTCTGGAATACGAAGGATTCATATTCGTAAAAAAATTCGGTATCAGCCATGTCCATTGAGCAGGCATGTTGAATTGCATGTGCAGGTTGATCAAGGATGCAAAATATGCTTTTCAGATCAGCGTCAAGATCCATGTTTTGACGGTAAATTTCAGGTTGCTCCGCCTCCCCTACAATTCTTTTTTCGTTCTTCTGCATGGGAAGCTTTTGAGGAAGATGTTCACTGTATCTCTACAAAGTTTTTGTGGAGTTGATGGAAGTAGTTTATCAAAAGGTTGGCTAGCTCCAGACACTGCTTGAAATGAAGAAATGGAGGGGACAATATAACCCCCCACAAATATTGCTTCAATGCGCGTGAATGGAAAATTTCCTCATTAATGACAATATCTATGCGTGTTGTATGGTGACCTGTTAGAGGTAAAGTGTAGTTATTGCAAAATTAGAAGTGCGAAGGCGAAGGATTTGATAATCTTTAATCACTTTCTTGCAAATTGATAAAATTATGATTAAATAGTGTTATTGATACTGTAGAAAATCAGTGATATAAGTTAATCTACTTAAAAAATATATGTTATATGTATTACATATGTTATATGTACTACATATGTAATACAGAGCTAAACGTATATGTACTACATATGTTATATGCACTACATATGTAATACTAGATTCAGTTATTCCAGTTTAGATTTCTCCCACTATGGTTGTTATCATTCTCCACTTGGGTCTGCTGCACAAGATATTACTGAATCTTCTTATCCCTTCATTGATACTTACTTAAGCCGCTATGATTGTTGGGTCTCTTACTTAGTATTAGAAATCTTACTTCTATGTTATGATATTCTTTTCAAAACTTTATAGATTTAAGATTATGATATATATAAATTGATTTAAAACTCACATTGCTATGTGGATGATGAATTTCTTTTCTTTTGTCGAAGCATTTAAATAAATGAATAAAAAGATGGAACTAGTAAAAATTTATACACAATATTCATTTACTTGTTAGGAAATTTAGACACTTAGGAGTTAGTTAAGATCTACTTGGTCTAATGTGTCTTTTGGTAAAAGTGTGTTTCTTTAGTATGCATTAGTATGCATTTATAGTTAAGAAATTGAAATGTCACTATATGTTCCCGACATAGAGTGATCTGAAGGTTCATACTCTTCTCGATCTTAATGGCCATTGATCCGTGGCTTAACACTCGATTGGTCCATGATCTCTATTTAAATATCATGGAGGGTCATTTACCGATATAGATTGGGAGAAACTCTCTTGTCAAATCTCTATGTAATATTTTTTTTTCCATTAATAAACTGTTCCAAGTGGTCGCGTTGAGTGGGGATTTATGTGAATGTTGTGGATGTTTCCCAGTAAGGGATTTACCACATGAAAACATCGATCTGTTGATCTTTGATCTCGTTATGTGAGTGGTTACTGAAACATCAATCTGTTGATCTTTGATCGATTTGTTAATCTTTAATATGGTTATGTCAGTGGTTATGTGAGTGGTTACTGAAGGTGTTCGTCCTTGATTATGTGAGTGGTTACTAAAGGTGTTCGTCCTCTGTTGAAATACTTATGTTGTCGAACATTACTTATGTCTATCAAAAATCTATTTTAATAATCAATCTAATGAACTGCATTGAGACAATCTCCAAAAAAAAAATATAAAAACTTAATTTTATTTGTCTTTATAATTTCTCCAATAAAATGTTTCTACGATGGTTTATTTCAATATAATTTTTTATAATTATTAATTATTATGGTCTAATAGTAGTTTATTTCAATATAATTTTTTATAATTATTAATTATTATGTTCTATTTTTTTTAGATTTTTCTATACAAGAATATTTTTAAATTTTCATTTTTAATGATTGAATTTTTCTTCATTTTAGTTTATCCATGTCACATACTTAACACATCTAGTTAAGTTTTGGATGTACTTCAATACTCTTAGTGAAAATAGAATAAATCCATCTCAATTGAGCAGACGCGTTTGAACTTTTTAACCTCTTTTTAACGAGTTAAGAAACTTCATTAACTGTATATACATACGAGAGACATGTGCAAAAGTGTCCCCATACTATTTAATTCGATTGCTTTCAATTATTCAACACCCATGTGCCATTACTTCTGGATATTAAAATACCGGCACCTTTGATCGAACGGATTTTTCTCGGCGGTCCCCACATTCGGATCAGGAAAGAACATGTGGTCGCACCGGCCATTCTGGTAACTACCCGCTCGCTTCCTCTACCCGCTCTCTTCCGCGTGAACGCGGTTTGCACACAGTATTATTATTTGTTTAATATCCAAGTCCGGCTATATAAATAACGGCACTTCCCTACCCTCTTCTCATCTAATCTAATCTGCTCAGCAATTTGAGTATTGTGAGGGTATAGAAGTCAGTCTGTGCATTCCTTGCATTTCAGTTCGGCTTTTATTGTTGCTAGGGTTTACAAGTCAGTTTCTGAATTTCCTTCCGTTCAATTGTAGTTGATATTTTGGAAAGGATGTCGGAAAAGAATCA
>SNQJ01S0187885.1:0-17915 GCA_010110895.2 Picea sitchensis | reverse complement strand
CCCCCATCAGGCGATGTTGCCCCCAAACCCCCGCTGGGGGCCCGCTTGCCCCTAGACCCCCCAGCCGTGGGGATAGGCCCCTCGGACCCCGCAGAGGGGGTACCCCCCCTCTGCACTCCCCCATGTGGAAGAGTGTACATACTTCTGGGGTGTAAATAATTCATGGGGCATAAACACGGTTGAAAGTAAAAGACCTATAAATCAGGAAGATAATCAGGCTCCACAACCAACAAATTGAAGTGGAGGGATATACACAGTTAACCTCATCTCTTACACCCGAAGGATTTTTCGTTAAAAGTGTCGATTCTTCCATCTTTGAGTTGATAGGACATGTACCAAAACATAATGCATCTGTCGAGGCAAAAATACTGGCTCTATTCCATAGAGCCTCATCAGTTGCACCCATTAGTGCGCTGACCTCGGCTTCCATCCGGAAGCTTCCAAAAAATAATAGGACACACCACCTAAACCTCCACTAAAATGCTCAATTACCTAGTGTCTGACCCAATATTTGGAGTAAATAAATGAAAATAAAACCTCATCCTTCGACTTGACACCTGATAACTCCATTGCCACCTAAACAATTGACTTTAATAACGAGAGGGATGGCAAACATATAAACCACAACTCCTTTACTGCTTGATGGGACCTGTAACTATGTTATTAAACCCCTACTGAGACTAACCCCTAAAGAACTGAAAGACATCAACCTTAAACTACAAGGAATAATACCTGCTCTTAGCTAAACCAATTCCTAAAAATGTTGAAACTACCAAGGGAAAATACTGGAGACGACTAAAGACGCTCTCTCAAATTCTAAGAACAGATTAGTACGCTATGACCTCCAGAGATAGAAACCTCCATCGTAAATAGTAGTAGGATTTTCCCTTTCCACCATTATTGCTTGTAGCAGGTCCCTCGACTCTCTTTTAATTCATGAAAAATACTTGAGTGGATGCACAACCCAAGTTCGTATTTTGTTGAAGGTAATGTAATGTATAAGTGAAGAACATGGTGATGAAAAAAAATTGGGGTTAAAACCAACACAAAATTGTATTTTAATAAAAACAATATATTTTATTAAATGTGGTGTCTACCAGTTAAATTTTATGGGTATTTATTTGTTTTTGGTTTATTTAATTGTCATATATATTGGCAACTTTAAAATTTACATGTCAATGATGATATTTACTTAATTTTTAAAGTCATCAAATTGACATGTGGGTTAAAAATTTACATGTATCCCCATGTGTATGTTTTATACATTATATATGACTGAAAAAATTATATATGGCTTGTGTGTCTTATACATTATATATGACTTAAAAAATTATATATGACTTTAAGATCTCATATACGAAATTGTAAACATTTCTAAATAAGATGAGTGCAAAACTTTAAAAACAATTTTCAAATAGAACTGGTGTAAAAAATAAAAAAATCCTATTGGTTCAGACTCCGATTCTCCAAGATGAGACTTTGAGATAAGTAATAAAAAATAAAACAAGTCAACAATCTGATGCCAAGACTCTAATTCTTCGAGATGAGGCTATGAGATAAGCACTCTGATTCTTCAAGATGAGGCTATGAGATAAGCAATCTGATTCTTCGAGATGAGGCTATGAGATAAACAATCTGATTCTTCGAGATGAGGTTATGAGATAAGAAATCTGATTCTTCGAGATGAGGTTATGAGATAAGCATAGAGTGTCCCCATAATGTGCTCGTGAGATCTTGAGATGAGATTGCGATATATGCACAATTGTGGGCACAATGGGTCTTTGGACTTGTTAGAAAAAAATCATCTCCATTCCAACTAGCATCATGCAAATTGCAATCATTCATCATGCACGTTGAAGCCTAAAGCTTACACATTGAGAATCACATCATGCAAATTGCAATCAAATATTTTGCATGTTGAACCATGAAGTTGGGACCTCAAGGTTGAGATTCACGTGGCACGCCCATAAGTATGGGCTATTGGTTGCTCTATAAAATACCAATATTTGGGGAAAGAGTATTGAAGGGTCTTTTTGTTGTTCAATAGGAATAATAGAAGTCTTTGTCTAGGTGAAATAGAGATTTCTTGTTTGATTTTAAGAGTTTTTATGTAGCTTCATTAGTGTTGGTAGTAGAGGATATTGAATCCTAAAGATAAAACAAGTCATCATTAAGGAGTAAGATAAGAGCACTTGTCATAATTGTTGAAGGTTTTAAATGGAATCTCTCTAGAAGCACATGGCCTACTTTGGGAGATTCACCACAAATAAATCAAAAATTGATGGTAAAAATAGTAGATAGCTTGTGCTACTACTTGATGATTTGAAATCTAATCACCATGTCCCATTCTTGATTATTGTGACTATTAACTAGGGTAGATACCTTTATATAGTTAGACATATACATATAAAATTATTATTATAATAAAAGAATCATTCTTTAAACATATTTATGTTCTTAACATTATTAATAACAATTCATATTTATTTTTATTAATTATCATTACTAAACAAAAACACTTATAATATATAATATTTAAATGATGGCAGACATAAATATAAAACTTCATTAAAAAACAGTTTTAAAATAAAAACCACCTTAAAAAAAAATTGATCCGAGGGATAACATTCCCCGACAAATTTATACCCTGACTATTGACTAAAACCGGAGCTAGACAAGCAACCCAAAACATATTTTATTAAATGCAATGTAATGTGCAAGTTGAGAACGTATAGGAACCCATCCATCCATTGAACTAGGAAAAACCTAACGCGGAGAGTCGGGACATGCATTTTTTTATGAGATTGACGTAAGAATATTGATTGAAAAATATTGAAGCAACGGACGCACAACCCAAAATCCTATTTATGAAACTTAATGTATGAGTAGAGAACGTGCAATTATTGGAATGCATGTTCTCTGAATAATATAGGACGTAGGAGAGTAAGGGTTGAAAAAAAAGATAAAATAAAAAATTAGATAACGTGCCTAGGCTAGGATAGGCTACCATTATATTACAATGGTATTAAAAAATTGTTGTTATATTAAAAGTACGACTCATTCAATTATTGGAACGCATGTTTTCCCAATAATATAGGAATAATATAGGACATGGGAGAGTAAGGATTAAAAAAAATTAAAAAAAATTAGATAACGTGTTTACACTAGGCTACTTTTATATTACAAAGTATTAAAAAATTGTTATTATAAAAGTATGATTCATTCAATTATTGAAACACATGTTCTCCGAATAATATAGGACAGGACGTAGGAGAGTAAGGGTTGAGAAAAAGATAAAATAAAAAATTAGATAACTTAACTAGACTAAGCTAAGCCACCTTTACAAAATATTAAAAAATTGTTATTATAATAAAATTATGATTCATTGAACATATTTATATTCCTAACATGGTTAATACCTTTACAAAATATTAAAAAATGTTGTTATAATAAAAGTATAATTTATTAACCCCAGATGGGGTGGTATTGTGGTCCACATGGCAGGCTATGGGCGAAGGGGGAGGCCAGTGGAGCACGGAGCCATGTGCTCGGCTCATGCCCACTGCAGCCACCACCCCCAGGCATTAAATTGCATTCAAAACTGATGGGGGGGGGCATTAACAAAACCCCCCTCGACCACCTCTATGCATAGAGCTATGCAGAATTCGTTTTGCATTATCGCCTGGCTATTTGGTTTCGACTCTGGCTCTGTGGTTTTCATGGTCTTTCGGGCGTTCTTCATCTTCCACCTTGGCTCTGCAGACTTTATGCAGACGCCAAGCTTCACCATGCCACGGCAACGCTTTCATCCACGTAGGGGCTCTCCCTGGCACCCTCGATGCCCTCGCACTTCCTCCTCGCCCTCTGGTTCACCCACCCCAGCCCTTGACTGTTTGGCTATCGTTGACACCTCCTGGACCCCAGCATGGCATTCTCCCTCTGTCAAGCATTCCTCTCCTACCCCGGCGCCGAGCCATGGTTGACCCCGTCGCACTCTGAAGATGCCCTCTCCCAACCTACCGCGTGAACACTCCGCCATTCTGCATGACTTAGTTTTTGAGCTCCGTGATGGAGTGAATGACCTCCAGTTCTATGTCCAACAGATGGAGGGAAGGCTTTCAGTCCTTCTCCATATTCTCGCCACTCCCCCTCCAGCCGCTCCTGAGGATTCCAGTGATGCTCCTCTCACTGCAAGCGACCATGCGAGCAGCCATCAGCAAGCTGCCACAGAAGAAAGCCCGCAGTCTGACGGGAAGGCAGGTAAACCAGTGCCCATGACTACTCTCGCGCGGAAGGAGACTTCGACAAGCAATGTAGGAGGGGACGACGATGCAGTTTCGGCAGCGGTAGCAGAGGAGAAGGACACCAGCATCCAGGTGCACGAGGACAAGGGCAACGACGCCATAGACATGTAGTGGAATGCTAGCGAGACACCTGTCATCGAGCAACCCTGGCCTGGCCTCTTGCCCGAGTATGTCCCAGATTATACAAAGCTTGTTCCATACTTTAGCTCTAGTGGCTCTCAGGGTAGTTAAATAGTCTGGTTTTCTCTAGAACTGTTAGAATTTTTTGCTACTTGCTATATACGGTTGGCTGAACTGGTTTCTCCTTATGGAGCAGTTCAGTAATTACAACCGATTGACTCAGTTAATGTACTCTTCATCCTGGTTCTTAGAAGGATTTTTATATATAATACAAACACTTACTTACAAAAAANTTCATTAAACATATTTATATTCCTGACATTATTGTTAATAGTAACAAGTTAAATTATTGTTATAATAAAAGTATGATTCATTGAACATATTTATATTCCTAACATTATTAATAGCAATAAGTTTTGTAATGTTTATTTTTATTAATTTTCATTACTAAATTAAAATACATATACATATAGTACATAATATTTAAATAATAAAAAATATAAATATAAAACTTCATTTAAAAACAATTTAAAAAAACCATTTTAAACTATTTGCTCGAGGAATAAGAACTTCGACTAAAATAGAAGTTGGGCAAGCAACCCAAAACATATTTTACTAAAGGCAACGTAATGTGCAAGTTGAGAACGTATTGTTTAAAAATTATTAAAGTCAATGGACGCGCAACCCTATTTATGAAACGCAATGTATGAGTACAGAACGTGCAATTATTCGAACGCATGTTCTCCTAATAATATAGGACGTGGGAGAGTAAGGGTTTAAAAAAAAAGGATAAAATAAAAAATAGTAAGGTTTAAAAAAGGATAAAATAAAAAATAAAATAATGGTTAATAGTGATTGAAATGGATGATCTGAGCAACCCAAAAATCCCATTCTATGAAACGTAATGTATCGTGAGGAGAGCGTAAGCATAGATGGAACAATCTATGTATGAGCTGGCAACAAATCTCACTTCCCACGGTCTTTGATATTTTAATAGTATTGATTAATATATATTAATTATATTCATGTGGTTGTGTTAATACTCTCTAAATCGAAATGGATGTTACTATCTTTTCTAATATTTATATTGGGTAGTTTCCGAGGGCGTTTCAATTGGCAAGTGTCGTGGAAATGAAGTTCCATGAGGTTTGAGTTCAACTCGAATTTCTACCTTTGTGTGATGTAAGGAGCATCGGGCACACCTGATGGCTATAGTGGTAGCGGTTAGATACCTGCCAATGCAACGCATCACGTGCGTCTAACTAGTTGCCGATTCCTCCGCATATAAAAAATAAATAAAAATATATTCATATTGATACTCTGAATCTAATATGAATATCTAAATAAAAATAATTAGGAACCAGAAATAATTTTGATATAAAAATTTGCGTCGAAAAATTATTAAAATTCAAATAAAAACTCCAGTGGAACCAGCTTTAAAGAAAATAATTTTGATATTTTGATATAAAGAATTTATAAATGAAAATTATTAAAATTTTTATTTTTTAAATAAAAGATCTTGTATACATGGAAAGTTATAAATTAAATTCAAAATATTTTAATGGCCATGCTAAAATTCCAAAAATTAAAAAAAAGATAAATAAATTATGAAATATTTAATATATTACTTGTGTATAGTTTATACCTAAAAGAAAAGTGAAAATAATTATTTTATGTTTTAAGTTAATGGCTCTCAGAACTCTTCAATGAGGAAGAGGGAAGGGGAAATACATTAGAAAGAAGCATCAAACAATAAATATCTAATCATAAGCAAAGGATTCAAGATGAAAAGGAGAAAAAACTAGTCAAAGTCCTCCCTCAAGTGGAGTTGCTCGCTCTCGTGGCTTTTAGTTACATAATGTTTCCGTGGATAGGTGCATTCCTTTGTATTTCTGGTGACCCCTATACCAATAAAGAAAGAGTACAATTGGACACTAACATCCCTTAAACTCATCTAAAACAATCAAATCGAGAAGGTGAGAAAGGATATGATGCACCTGTTTCGACATTTGTCCTCATTATTTCCAATCCATGAGATTGATCCTCAAACTCCCCGGTGCAAACTGAGATCTACAATGGACAACAAAAGGAAACAACTATCCCCTACTCTACTTGATTAGACAATACAAGTCTATCTACGAATATTAGAGAAATAGTAGACAAGCAACAGAAGACATGAACTCAAAGTGCAAGAAATAAGTTTATATTAATTGGAAAGCCAAAGAAGACACTTACAAAGCATGATTGATGATGCAATCACTTCTATAAGCTCTCATCGTCTAGCCCTTGCATTAATCTTGAAATCAAAATGTTGGAGCCTCCATAATCGTTTGATAATTTCATTTTCCTCCCCTTTCACCCACATGGAAACTCTTCATTATATAGGATTTTGAGGATTAACCACCATGAGAAGATCACCACTAGATCCACTGCTAAATTGGGATTCCAAGATTTTTAGGGAGAAAATCTCTCTCAAGGATTTTAGAAGAAAATATCTCAAGGATTTAGTGGAGGAAATATTTCAAGATCCACCAAATTAGGACTTTGGTTTGAGAAAATGTCTCAACCATCCATGATATTATCAAATTCTCCTTCTTGACATTAGAAACCCTAAATGTGAGGTGGATTTTCACGCCAAATTAATTCCTTTTTATGAATAATAATGAAGCTGACCATGTGCACATAGTATTTTGACCTTCATATGACATATATATATTTCTCCCTCCACATTGACTCACGGATTGTGACAAGCATTATTTCATGGTTTCAAGGTGTATCAGACACTTCTTTGAAAAGTGAATGCTATTATCTAGGTAAGGCGCGCATTTTACACCTCTAATGCTGCATGTGACACTTAATAAGGTGCGGTACACGCCACTTTGTGACACTTGTGACACTTAGAGTGCGATACTCAAGTGTAAAATTTTGGTGTGTAACAACCTTGACTGGTGTCTCGCGCTTTCACAATGTGTGAGCAAAAGTGAGCACTTACATGCCTATTCTTCCTCGGCCATGACAACCGTGAATGCAAAAGGTTAGAAAGAAAACAATAAAGGTATTAACAAGAATTAAAACAAGAACTAAATAACAACATGAGCATGAAACTAAAAACTAAAAACAAGTGACAATGGAACAAGTTCACCAATAGATAGGCTGATCTGATTAAGGTGAAACTGAAAGGACAAAGGAAAGGGACTGGGTCCCTTCTTTCTCCAATGTAAGGCTCTTGATGCCCTCAAATAGATGCTTTCCTACAAATGAAAGGTGAAAATATGAGAAAGAACTTCAACACTTCCACTCTAATGAGAGATGGAGAGCTTGCGAAATGGTGTTGATAATGAGTATTGCTAAAGAGTGAGCCTCTAACAATCCCAAACAAAGATAACATTACAATTTTGAAGAAATGATGATCATCCATGGCTTTTTATAGTCAATCTTTGAGCTATTATGCACCCCTTTGAATGTGAAAGAGGTAACATTAGGGCACATTGAAGTCTTTGACCAGCTCCCCCACCAGACAGAGCTCGATTTGATGTCAAATCACTTGGGAGCCGCATCCATTAGTGGTTGGGAGGTCAAAGACCTTTCATAAATGCTGCTTGGCAAAGGCGCTGCTCTTGTAATTTCACAAAATGCCAAGATATGCGCCATGTGTCGAATATAATGCGCCAAGAGACATGCGCTGTTTACTGGGCGCGATGTGCTTTTTAATCTTTTAGCCACCTCTTGTATAGTTTGGCCCTTTTGATGTGCTGTCAGGGAGTTAATCCTTGTACCATGGATGATTGTTTTTCCGGTGTTGATACAAAGATGGAGTTCTTGTCACTGCGGCGGACGCAAATTTTAGTGATAACACATGGAACAAAAAGTCATTGATTTGATCAGGGACACTTATGTTAATGGCACTCAACAATAGAGGATCCAAATTTATTGTGTTGTCAAAGTGGGGTAGCTCGTGCACCAAGGAAAGTGGCTCACCCGGCCACCAAAGAAAAATTTTCCCATATGATGGGGGACCTCAATGCAATTGATACCATTGATTACTAAGGGGAAATGAATGATATAGGTGGATATCGCCACCCACCTATTCAGTTCAAAGAACAATTTTCCATTTTAGTAGTTTTTTTACAGTTTTGGGTCCCATAAACTTTCGGGTCATTTTGAGGCCCTAAACCATGTTTTTGGACATTCAAGGGATTGGGGTGGCTATTACCTACCCTAGTCTTTCCAAAAATTGTACTTCTCAATTAAATATTTCCAACGAGCTACTATGCACACCAAACATAGATCGTATGCAAAAGTTATGCCCCTGTGAAGTTGATCGTGATCAAATGACTCTTACTCCAAATTCACAAACCTTTTGTGTTTCATCTCCTGGGTTAGGGTTTTGATGTTTATGGTTTTTTATTTATGTTTTATGTTAAAAATTCCTTTGAGCCTCATTTTACTCATAGCCATTACAAATTGTAGTCATTACATCTCTTCTAGATAAGCTACTACCATTCAAGAAAGTTCGTTTCAATCTGCATTTTTACGCTTCAAATATGTCTTTATTATTAGAAGTCAAGTTTTATTGTATCTCTACATGTATGTCTTTGTTATACATTTGTATTTAATTTCATTCCATTTGTAAATATGCATCATATCCATTCCATTCTAGTACCAACTCAACTATGATATATGGCTATCCATTCCATTCAAGTAAGTCCAACTCAGCTATGATATATGGATATCCATTCCATTCAAGTACCAACTCAACTATGATATATAGCTATCCATTTTTATTTAGGTGTACCCCTTTGGTAAAGTGGTCTAGGTCATGGTCTAGGTCAGTGTCAAGGTCTAGTCTAGGTCATGTTCTAGGTCTAGGTCTAGGTATAGTTCATGGTATAGGTCTTTCCATGTGTAGGTCTTTCTATGTATAGGTATTTCTATGTCTATGTTTAGGTCAAGGCCATGTCTTCCTTACCATGCCTTTTCTTCCCATACCAAACTTGTTAGAGTGTGTGATAGCAAGTGGAGAGAAATAAAGAGGAATACAATATGGTAGAGAGAGGGAGAGAGAGTTCCCTCTCTCTCTCCCTCTCTCACTCTCACACCTCACACATCAACAAGCATAGGGACCTAACCCTTCCTAACTCCCTCATGCAGAATAATATTTTCCTGATGCAATAAAGGCCAATACACAAGGCCTTATTAATAAGGAATAATAAGTCAAATATAAGAATACACCTAATAGAAGCTTTTGTTTCTAGAATATCTCCTCTAGATTATTCTTGTGGTAGATAGATTTAGTATAAAATAGGAGTCAAGAGCATGAGAAGTTTTATTCCTGAAATTATTGCACAGAGCCCCACCTCTTACTAGAGGTTTTCCCCTGGCAGGCAAGTGAACATTGTTCATATCAATAAAGGTATAATATATTGGTTCATATACCCTTTTTTATTTCACTGTTATTCTCTGCAGTAATTATGTCTTTTGTTGCTATTCCACCATTTTCTATAGTATTTATCTTTTCTGCTAATAGATCCGATTCTAAAAATGGTATCGTGCACTTTTCTTGGTGCAGAACCTACAGAATTCGTTTCGGGGTAGAGACATATTATGGCATCTAAAGTTACAAAGATCTATCATTCAATGCATAAATCCAAGATCGAGGAAGCATACATGCAGAACTAGCAAGGGGTACTTTAAGAGAACATTGTTGGGTACTCTTTGTAATTCCCCGTTGGTACCCTTCGAGCCGTATCACATCATACCGTGACTCTTGTATAGATCGCCTAGATATATTGAAGCTCTTCGATAAACCGGACACACCAATGTTATAGTGCCACTGAGAATAGTACTCGGGAAGATACTCTTTAGTTCCTGGGTAATCGGGTAGTACATTCAAGGGTATGGTCTATCCTCTTAGTTGGTGCACTGAGATATTGGATCGAAAGTATTACTATTGACCCCACACATATATGAAAGAGTTATAACACAAGGAAAAACCCTTTTTGTAGGCACCATGCAAACCCTAACCTTTGGGAACATAAAATAAAAGGAACTGACAAGACATATTGTCGTGCAACCTTGTTGTTTGCATTAGGGTTGCAAAATTACTCCATATTTATTCTTGTTAAGAATTTGGGTATTTAATTTCCGTGATATTCATTTCATAGTATAACTCCACATTAGTTAAAAATTTGGACCTACTCCACACCCCTTATTTGAGAGACTCATCCCATTGACTCCTCCTTCATCCCGATCGCGTTGATACCTATCATTTTTCAAATTGTTTTCTTCTATGGTCCCGACCCCTTTATTTGGGACCTATCCCATTGAATTCCCCTTCCCTAATAATCATATGATACCCTTCATCCATAACCCATTTTTTTGTGTGTTCCCACCCACCCCTTTTTGGTACCTCCTTTTCATCATGGCTCACACCCGTAGCCAAGACTTGAATCCCACCTCAATAATTACCACCGATTTCACAGAGGCCCAGAAGGAAGTGTGGAAACTCAGTGAAAATGTTACCACCATCAATTCCAAAATGCATTATGCAATAGACACAAAAAATGGAAACCCCGGAACATGACCTCTCCACCCATCTTACATCCTTCACTGCCCAGATATGCTCCAAGATGAATATTACTAGAGACCTCACTCATCCGACCAACCTTGCACTCGGTGAGACTTCCATTTCTAGAGACTTTGAATCCCATCACTTTAGTAGTGACTCCACGCCTTTGAGGATGTGGAACAAATTCCTTTGGCTTAGATTCCATAACTTTGATAACCAAATAGAACATTATTTCTCTTTGTAATGACATTACCGATGAGTTAGAAGTAAAACTCTAGTATGGTGTTCTCCATATAAATCAATAATGTTGGCAATGGTGACAATGAAGAAAAAATTCCTGTCAAGGGTACATTGCTTGGACACAATTTGTTGCAAATCTTTATGAACGCTTTGACACTCCATTAATCAATAGCCATATTTCACCAAGTTGAAACAATATGGAACCATGGAAGACTTTATAGCCTCTTTCAAGCTATTTCCCAAGACGAGGGTGGCATTTCTACTTTTTCGAGAATGTTTTATAAGTGGTCTCAAGGATGAGATTTGTACCCACATCCTCATGGCTCACCCACATAGTTGGGTGGAAGATACTAAATGACATGGCGCGAATCCCAAAAGGTTGTATCTTCTCAAAACCAGAAAAACCTCCTTTATTCCCCACCCTAAACCCATCACTCTTGCCCCTCCCTTCCACTCCACTAAAGATCTAGAAATTGACCCGGTAAGAAATACTTGAGGCCACAACTCAAGGGCCTTGTTATAATTGTGATGAAAAATATTCGGCACAAGTGTAAGTGAACAAAATATTTTTATGGCTATCTTTGAGGATGTTTCTAAAGAAGAGGTCAAGGCTCCCTTTGTGGCCGTAGTCCCCAACCAACTAACCTTACTCCAAAATTTCTACCCTCCAAATGAGAGCTGGTCATTTCCCTCAAATATTCCACTGGCTTCTTTTCTCCCCAAACCCTCGCTTTCAATTGGCTACATTAAGCATCAAAAGGTCATTATCCTCATTGACTGGTAACACCTATAATTTTATTCATTGTTGCATTTCCAAAGAAACTAATTGTTATATTTGCGCAAAATCAACAACTTTCAAATCATGATTTCCAATGGAGGTTCCATAAAATTTGGGGCGCTTGTGAAAATGTGTGTCTCCAAATTGGTCAAGAAAAACTAGAATCATATGTTTGTTATAGATTACGGGTGGTTAGACATTGTGCTCTGCGGCATGGTTAATGACTCTTGGCCCCATCCTCACGGATTTTAAGGAACTAACCATGCAATTCAACCAAGAGGGCTAAATAATATTAGTTCCAAGGCATCACAAGGTTCCCATGAGATCATCATCAGCCTCAAATGCATGGAAAAGCTCCTAAAAGGTCATTATAAAATTATTGCACAACTCCATTCCATTCAAGCTACTAAGACACCATATGAACCAATACCGACCAAGATATAATCAACACACCATCAATAAATATAGATCCACAAAGCAATAATATAGAAGAAACCACACAATATTATTACCAAAACCCTGAGGGCAACACCATATACTGGATCCTATTATGGAATGGAATCCTTCCCATTCACTCTGTTCTTCGGTTGAGAGGATCCTCCTATTGAGCTACCGCCTCCAAATACAATACTTTTCTTCATGTCTCATTACATTGTTTTTGAGCCCCTTTATATAGCGTTCTACCATCACCTAAGAACATTCTAGAGGAGGAATCTTCTAGAAGTAGAACCTTCTAAGAAGTCCCTCTTACTATTGTATTCACTGCATCATTTTATTATATCTAACTACCATAGTGTCTTGATGAAAATATAGTGGACCTAGTCCACCTTACATTGAATAACCTCCACTATTATCATCACTATGGGCCCCTCTAGGCCCCCACTACCTCTCTAGCTACTCTTTACATCTCCACTCTTATGAAAGTGTTGTCCTCAACCTTTGATGTACAACCATATACCGTGGTCCATGTTGATAATTGTAGGATTAAAATGCCAAGAAGACTGAAGAACCAAAGTCCCATGTAGCAAGGAAATCCACCATGCTAAAGTGAAGTCCAACAAACCACTCATTAAGTCTGGTCTCTTTAAGGCCCCGCTCATGTGAACTCCCAGAATATTTCGTAACCCAATAACCAACTCAAAAATGATGCTCCCAAAGACTTATTAATCTATCATGTGTGGATCCAAATAAGAAGATCCATCCAATATAGTGGAAAAGGGATTGGCAGCGTATCATGGAAGGAATACCACCGTGAATATGCAAACCTAACTACCGGTAACTAGCTCCTGATTCCATACGGATGTTCTCTACGTATGGAGTAGAGTCATCAAATAAAAATATGGAAGTGGTTGTCATCCTGTGTAAATGACAACTATCCATATACCAATCATCACAATCGGCCCTCAAAATCATACCAAGCATATATTTCTTGGATTATATTCATTCATGAGGCCCTCGTGATAAGAAATTCTCCCTCGTGATGTCATTCAATGAATCTTGAATATCAAGGAAACTATCATTGAGACCATATGTGAGGCTATATGTGAGTCCATGTGTGAGGTTGTTTGTGAGACGTTGTGCAAATGCATCCAATCTGTTATTCAATTGGGCTTTGAATGATTAATAATTTCTTTCAAGGTTTGAGAAGAAATAATAGCCATCCGAAAATCTAAGTGAACTCTTCGGTCCTATAGCCTTCATGAAAAACTCCAAAAATAAACCCAAGAAGTTTCGCCAGAAAATCGCGGCTTTTTTCTGGAAAAACCCTTAAAAACTGAACTTAAAATGCTCATAACTTCACTCTCGAACTCGCTTTAGCCGATTTTTTTTGAAATTGGGTGAAATTCAGAGACTAACTCAGATATGTAATTTATTTCGGCAATTCAGCCTCTAATTGCTACAGAAATAAAAAACAAAACTCAAGAAAAAAAAAAAAAAAAAAAAAACCCCTCAAAATTACGATTTTAAACCTCAATATCTTTGACCTTCCTGACTACGGCTTTGGATGAGTTTCTTTTTCTGTCCAAGTGTTTTTATGAGAAACTGATATACAACCCTGCAAATTTGTATAAATATACACTGAAAATGTCTGAATGTCAGTGGCCCTCTTTTTTCTTCTCCTAAAAAAAATCTCCAAAATAAAATATTTGCCCACAACACCCAAGGATGTTGCCTGGATAATTACCTTGTTAAGAACCAATACCAGATCTCAAGATATAATCAACACAACTACTGAATACATTATAGATCCACAAAGCAATATAGTAGAAACCACACAATATTATTACTAAACCCTTGAGTTAGAAGGGCAACACCATAATGGATCCTATTATGGAAGGAATCCTTTCCTGTTCACTTGTCTCGAGGGGGCATCCTCCTATTGAGCTACCGCCTCAACATATTTTTTCTTCATGTCTCATTACATTGTTGAGCCCCCTTTATATAGTTCTACCATCACCTAAGAATATTCTAGGAGGAATCTTCTGTAGTAGAACCTTCTAAGAAGTCCCTCTTTACATTTATTATATCTAATTACTCATTTATTATATCTAACTACCATAGTGGGTCTTATTTAAAAATATAGTGGACCTAGTCCACCTTACATTGAATAACCTCCACTATTATCACTATGGGCCCTCTAGGCCCCCCCACTACCTCACGGATTTTAAGGAACTAACCATGCAATTCAACCAAGAGGGCCAACAATATTAGTTCCAAGGCATCACAGTGGGTTCCCCTGAGATCATCAGTTCCCAGTGCATGGAAAAGCTCCTAAAAAAAGGTCATTATAAAATTATTGCACAACTCCATTCCATTCAAGCCACTAAGACACCCTCTATGCATCTTGACCTCCAATCCATACTCTCCAAACATCAAGATCTTTTTTCCACTCCCCAGAGACTTCCCCCTTCCCATGGTGTTCATGATCATTCCATTCCCTTCATCCACGGAATCCTTCCTCCCAATGTTCGTCCCTATCATCATCCCTTTAACCTAAAAAATTAAATTAATGAAAAATTTTCAAGAATTGCTCGCCACCAGTGTTATATGTCCTAATACTAGCCCCTATTCTTCTCCTATGGTCATGGTACTTAAGAAAGAAGGCTCTTGGTGCATGTGTCTTGACTTTCATGCCCTCAACAAAATCATCATAAAAGAAAAATTACCCATTCCTGTCATTGATGATCTCTTGGATGAATTAAGTGGTGCCCAGTACTTTAATAAAATTGATATTTGTTCTGGCTACCACGAGATGCGTATGAAAGAGGTCGACATTCCTAAGACTGCATTTCAAACTCATGAGGGCCACTATGAGTTATTGGTCATGCCACTTGGCTTGTGTAATGCTCCTTCCACCTTCCAAAGCCTCATGAATCATGTCTTCCGTCCTTTTCTCCGTCATTTTGTCTTAGTTTCTTTGATGATATACTCATCTATAGTAAAACATGGACATCCCATCTTGCTCATGTGGATCAAGTTATTCATCTACTCTCTCAACACCAGTTGTTCCTCAAACAATCTAAATGTGCTTTTGGAGCCGCAGAAGTGGAGTACTTGGGTCATATTGTTAGCAAAGATGGTGTCAGGGTGGATCCTAAGAAAATTGAAGCTATGCAAGATTGGCCTCGCCCCAAGACTCTCAAAAAATTACATGGTTTTCTGGGTTTAATGGGCTATTATTGCAAGTTTGTTAAGAATTATGGAAAAATTGCGGCGACTCTCACTGCTCTCCTTAAAAAGAATTCTTTCACTTGGACTCCAAAAGCTTATAATTCCTTAAAAGACTTGAAGGAGGCTATGTGCACCAATAATTTCCTATCCCTTCCCGACTTCACAAAGACCTTTTTCCTGGAATGTGATTCTTTAGGGAGAGGAATTAACACAGTCTTTATGCAATATGGTTGGCCTTTGGCCTTTACCAGCAAACAACTGTCAGAGCAACATTTGGGACAATGAATATATGAAAAGGAAATGTTGGCTATTTTGCATGTCGTGGATCTCTAGAGCCCTTATCTATTGGGGCAACGCTTCCAAATTAAGATAGATCATTAGAGCCTCAAGTATTTTTTTAGAGAAATGTATTTCATCCTTGGAGCAACAAAAATGTGTGACTAAGCTATTTGGATATGATTATGAGATCATTTACAAGAAAGGCAAAGACAATGTGGTTGCTAATTCTCTTTCAACAAAATATGAAGATGAAGGGTCCCTCTTTTCCCTCTCCTTCATTGTACCTGATTGGCTCCAAGTTTTTTTCCACGAATGGCTACAAGATCCCAAAATTCCACGTCTGATCCAACAATTGCAAGACAATTCTCCAGTTTCCCCAGGTTACTCTTTGCACAATGATGAGCTTCACTACAAAGGCCATATGTATTTAAGTAAATAGTCACAACTTAAATCCATGTTGCTTTCTGAGCTACATGCTTCACCCACAGATGGGCACTCATGGTTTACCAAAATGTATGACAGGGTCAAAGGTTCCTTTTCTGGGATGGTATGAAACAGGATGTTCGCACCTTTATGGCAGAATGTGATGTATATCAACACAACAAGGGAGAAATGGTCAAATCCCTTGGCACACTACAACCACTTATGATTCCACCTGCTATTTGGAGGGATATCTATATGGATTTCATTGTTTTCTTACCTAAATCGAGTAATAAGTCAGTCATCATGGTGGTAGTTGATCATCTTTCCAAATATGCTCATTTATATGCTCTTCAACACCCATTTACAACATCCATCGTGGCTCAACTTTTCATGGATTATATCTTCAAGCTTCATGGTATGCCTCATTCTATTGTCTCTGACAGAGATCCCACTTTCACCAACAATTTTTGGCAAGAATTGTTCAGGTTATAGGGAAACCAATTGCATCTCACCACAACCTATCATCCTTAGATCGATGGAAAAACTGAAGTTGTCAACAAGTGTTTGGAAACATATTTGAGTTTTTTTTCATCTGAGAGGCAAAATCAGTGGGCGCAATGGTTACCACTAGTTGAATGTTTCCACAACACATCTTACCATACAACTACTCACATGACTCCTTTTGAAGCGGTATATGGACAAAAGCCACCTTTAGTTCTCTCATACATGCGAGGAGTCTCGAAGGTTCAGGAATTTGACCAAACTCTTATAGCTCAAGAGGATATTCTCCATTCCCTCAAAGAGAATTTGGTCATGGCTCAGAATCGCATGAAGCAACAAGCAGATCAAGGTCATTCTGAACATCAATTTGTTGAAGGAGACTAGGTTTTTCTTCGATTGTAACCTTATAAGAAAGCTTCACTCAAGGTTGAACATTGTCAGAAACTTGTGCCTAAATTTTATGGCCCTTATACAGTTCTCAACTGAGTGGGACTATTCGCCTACCAGTTAGATTTACCAAGTCATTCTAAGCTCCATCTTGTTTTTCATGTCTCATGCTTAAAGAAGGTGATTGGAACTAAGTGCCAAACTCAAACTAGTCTCCCTAAGTTGGATGAAGAAGGCACCATCTGGTTATAGCCAAAAGTAGTCTTGGACCAATGTGAGCATCGTCTCAATCAATGCACCATAAAGGAAGTGTTAGTACAGTGGAAAGATACAACTCTAGTAGATGCCATGATGCAGGAGCATCCACACGTCATCAAGCGAGCCAGCACGCACGGAGAAAGAACCTACAGCTGGACAGTGCCAGCACACACATTTTGAAATGCTTTGGAGATTGTTGCGCCGTCGTTTGGACGAGGCATTCAAAGCAAGCGCAGTTGTATTGTATTAGCAGATAGGAAGGCATTTATTTGAATTAATGCTGTTAGATAGGAATTAACTGTAGATTAGACAGTTTAGCTTTAGAGAGGGAAAACGGAGTATAGACACCCTCCCGTGTATCATTGTAACATTATTCAGAATTCAT